>BGNK01003424.1:24528-74714 GCA_003297005.1 Symbiodinium sp. clade A Y106 | reverse complement strand
GTGGATACATCGTATTCCATTAGAAGAGTTCGTGCCCAAATATTTTAAAATGACAGACAATGTTTTAGATGCATTACACAACATCGCCTATACCAACATGAGATGTCTGAATGTGTCTAGTTATATCAGGAAGCATTTAGGTAAAACAGATAAGTATGGAGTGGGCGACACACTCATATGCAGAGTGTATAAGAATTTGGGTAACCAGCGGTTTAATGTGAACTACAGGTATAGGATCANTGGGCGACACACTCATATGCAGAGTGTATAAGAATTTGGGTAACCAGCGGTTTAATGTGAACTACAGGTATAGGATCATAAGTATGATGCTACCAACACTAACATTAGAGAATGTAAAATCCAAGGAGAAGTTCACTACTGACGTATACACATTAGATAAGCATTTCAGATATGACTACTGCACTACATGCCACTCAGCACAGGGTGCATCCATAGACGGTCAGATCATAATCCATGAGTGGGAGAAGAAACACCTAGTAAGTCGTGAATGGATATGGTGTGCCCTTACCAGAAGCACAGACTTTAACAAGGTAAGGTTCTGCAAAAGTGCAACCAACCAGAACGAATTAAACGAAGAAACTTTAACAAAATACATAGAAACTAAGATCAAAAATTATCAGATACAAGATGAGAATGCCAATAGAGTTATAGATGTTGACANCAAAAGTGCAACCAACCAGAACGAATTAAACGAAGAAACTTTAACAAAATACATAGAAACTAAGATCAAAAATTATCAGATACAAGATGAGAATGCCAATAGAGTTATAGATGTTGACAAGTATGTTAATCACGAGTGGTTTATGAAACGCCTGACGAACACATGCTGCAATTGTGGTTGTCGGTTTGAATTTGAAATTAAAAACGGAAATCTAACGAGTAACATGACTGCCCAAAGATTGGACAATGAACAACCACACCACATAGATAATTGTGAGGCATGGTGTCGGGGATGTAACGCAAGTGCTAAATAAAAACCATTAATATAAATCATATTAATGGTTTTTATTTAGTTGTAAAATTGAAATTATGATCTATATGACCTACTTGAACTGCTCCTGCTTCTTATATATTCTATTGTTTCCTGTGAACGCCTTGAACTTATAACACTTGCTATTGGGCTTTCTTCANAGTTGTAAAATTGAAATTATGATCTATATGACCTACTTGAACTGCTCCTGCTTCTTATATATTCTATTGTTTCCTGTGAACGCCTTGAACTTATAACACTTGCTATTGGGCTTTCTTCAATATATTCAATAGTCCTGTCACTACGAACGGAACTTTGAACTGATATAGGTGCTGAAGATTGTATATGTTCACTTAATGCTCCTTCTTCAATAGGTAATAATNTCACTACGAACGGAACTTTGAACTGATATAGGTGCTGAAGATTGTATATGTTCACTTAATGCTCCTTCTTCAATAGGTAATAATGCACTTCTACTTGATGAGTTTGATGATGATGATGACGAAGGCTCATACGATTTTTTAACATTCATTGGTAAATCATCTTCTTCTTCCTCCATTTGTTCTGTTTGTTCTGTTTGTTCTTCTTCTTCTGCTTCTCTTTGTGTTCTCCTATTTAGCAATTCTTCTCGTTCCTCTTGACATTCATCATGACCAAAAAGATTATCATATATCCGTCTCATCATTGATTTCCCCCTTTCTCTTTCAGGTTCTTCTTGTTCTGGTTGCTTATCTTGGGTTGTTTCCTGTTCTTCTTGGCTTTCCATAGCTTCTTCGTCTACTGACTTCATGCTCTCGCTTGTTTCACTTGAAAACATTTTATCAAAGAAATCAGTTTGAGTTCCTTTTTGTGGGTTCTCGTTCATTATTATCACCTTCTTATCGTATTTATCTAAATCAAAATCATCAAAATCTACATCCTCTAATAACATTCCTTGTTGTGTTCTTCTTTCCCTTTCTGGTAATATTCTTAATCTTCTTGTTTTTGCCTCCCTTAACATTTCTTCATAGGTTGGTCGTAATCTCAACATTTATAATTATAGNAACTTATAACAAACTCATAACAGCACTTTTCGCACCTTCTATTACTGCTTCCTTTACTGCTTCCTTTCCCGCATCTAATAACGCACTTCCTGCGCTTTCAAATGCCTTTCGTATCATTCCCTTACCTTTTCCTTTTTTCATTTGTCTCCAGTCTTCCATCCTTTTTTGTAAGAGTTGGTCATTTACTTCATCTGTCCATTTACCCGTTTGTATTAGTCTTTCAACATAATTTAATAAATAATCCTTTTTGGTTGGTGTTTTACCTTTACCTTTAGTTTTAAGTTTTTCCATTTCTTCTTCTTGTTCTTCTGTTAGTTGTATTCCTCTTAAATGTAATTGAAATAGTATGTCATCTACTGATATGTCTTTTTGTCTCCATCTATCAATATTTTCATTATAATCNTTTTCCATTTCTTCTTCTTGTTCTTCTGTTAGTTGTATTCCTCTTAAATGTAATTGAAATAGTATGTCATCTACTGATATGTCTTTTTGTCTCCATCTATCAATATTTTCATTATAATCCATTGTTTCCTTATGTTTCCTAGATTGCGGTGGCACTTGTGTTTCATCATCATCTTCTTCTTCCTCCTCTTCTTCTTCTGCTACTTCAGTTGGTGTTTCTAAAGGTGGCATTTCTTCATCATCTGTTACCATTGAATGAATAGGAACACCCGCGGGTAAAGATTGACTAGTAGCACCGCTTAAATCACTTCTTGCAGATGATGATGATGCTTGTTGTGTTTCTCGTTGTCTCCTTTCCCCCGCTTCTAATTCTGCCCTTATTCTGCTAATTTGCTCTGCTGTCATTCTATAATCATCACTGCCTGGCGTTTCAAATCCATCGGCATTATAAGCACCCACTGGAGTTAAACCGCCATAACTTAAAATACCCATTGATGAACCTGTTGCCATTGCTGTTTGTCTTAACTGTGTTTGTCTCAATTCGTTTTTAACTTTGTCTTCTTCTTGTTTCTTCAATCCTAGAAAATCAACATTATCAAATTGACTTCCAAATTGATTATTTCTAAATAAAGTAGCTCTTCTATCAATTACCTGTTCAATGGGTGGCCTGTTAGGATCGCCTTGTGATTCAATCATTCCTATAAGTTCATCGTATGTCGGTCTTAATTTTAATTCCGATTTTAATGTTTTAATCATATATTAAGTATTAGATTATTTCCGCCATTATATCTTTTAATTCTTTTTGTTTCTTAAATAGTTCCTCCTTTGTTCTTACTGGCATCATTGGACGCTCTAACTGTCTGTTAATATCGTCTAGTTCTCCTTGATATAAACTCTTTTTCTGATGTTGTAACCAATCGTTACGAAGTCTAATATTTTTGCCTCTGTTCTCTGCTTCTTCTATTCTTAACTTCATGTCTTCTAAATACTTTTTCCGTGACATAACACCGAATGTATCATCAATGTCATACGTCTGACTAACCATTGGCATACGCCTCATCTCTGATTTGCTTTTCCAAATGCTCATATTATTAATATTAATTTAGATAAAAAATTAATATTAACAATAATTAAAACATACTTGCTTTAAATTTGTTAATCTTTTCCTGTTTCTCATGTTGTCTTAACCTTTTCATTTCATTATATGATTGTTGTAGTAATTCTGTTGCGGTCAATTGTTTAGGCGGTGTTTCACTTTCAATAATTTTAACCGGTTTGGGTTTTGTTTTAACTTCATTAAGATCTGACTGTTTAATAGTTGGCTCAACCTCTTTTGTTTTAATTTCATACTTTTGTCTCATTTCGTCTTCTATTTCTTTTCTTAACTTTTGTTCAACTTTTGACCCATAACTCGCCTTTTGCTTATTTACTGGTAATGTTTCAGTCGGTTGTCCCTTACAATAATGGGGGTGTGTATTTTTTAGTGATTTTGGTAGCATCTTTTTATTACAGGCGCTACATTCCACTAACTCTACTACCTTAACTGTTCTCGCTAGTTTCTTCGGCGTTGCTTTTGCTTTTGCTATTGGTTTTGTTGCTTCAGTTTCTTCTTTAGGTTCTTCTTTGATTTGTTCAGCAGGTTGTTCTTCATTTGCTACTACTTCGGGCACTTCTTCATTTTTAACCTCATTAACTTCTTCACTACTCATTATTAATATAGTCTAGATTTTTCTAATTAGATATTTCTTAACCCCTAAAGAATGTTAAAGTGAATGAGACATCAACATCGTTCAAATTGACTACCTTATTGAATTGGTCGCTGATACGAAAATGAAGACGACGAAGCATTTTTCCACTCACATCAATATAATCAAAATTGCTTAATTCATTATCATTAATAACACCAAGATAGGACACATTGACTGGTATTTTCTTAACTATTGATGAATTTCCCGCCACTGTTAATTGGTTGAAGTTGCTAATTTCATTACAATGTAAATATAAGTTTTTTGCTGGTGATAAATCAATAAAACCTGTCAAATAAGGAACTACATTAGTTGAAGCATCGCCTGCTGTTGTATAAACACCTAAAACTCGGTTTATTGAATTTAAGTTGTTACCATCAACGGTTTCCACAAATCTTTGAGTGTCTTGAAGAACATCATTATCGGTTAAAACAGTATATATTACTTCAGGGTAATTACTGCTTATTTCAATTTTGTTTGAAAAAGATGAATAAGATACTGAAAAAGAATTAGTCCTATCTCCACTATCAAGCGTGTTCAATGATGTTTCTAATTGCGTTGCTAATTCGCTTGCTGTATAATTACCGACTGGTATTATTAATTTTCTATAAATAACCCCCGATGGCGTGGCAGGTGGTAATATTCCTTCCATTACATAAAAGTTATTGTTAGTTTCATTTATTGAATACCACGAATGGGGAATGCTTACCTCGTGTATTTGACATAACATATTATCTTCTAACTGGACAGTTTCAGGTAAATCAATCGTGAAATCGGACGAAGTGCCACTTGCCCGATAGTAACTATCAATATATACTTTCTTAAACTTTAGCATTATTAAATAATTGATAAAATAATTTTGTAAGTTAATTTAATAATATATGCATAAACATAAAAGAAGAAATGAAGGGGTTTTATATGAAGTGCCTAATACAAGAAATAGAATAAATGATGAAGTTAGGGAAGAATTGGCGGGTCGTGAAAACAATTTGACCGACGCTATTGGTTTAAAATTAGCATACGAGTCTCCTGACGGTTTATATCAAAACGGGACTAGATTATATGTAGCAGGAACTGGTGGAGGCGGAAGATGGTTAGGTGATTTATACGATGACATTACCAAAGTCCCTTTTAATAAAACAAATGAAACACAACGATTTAAGGATGCTAAACGGAAGATTGAAGAAGAGGGAAATATAGAGCAAATTATTGGACACTCGCTTGGTGGTGCGATTACTTTACACTTGAATAGAGATTATGACAACAAATTTGAAACAAGAGTTTATGCCAGTCCGACATTTTCATTTCAGAAACCAGAAGAGACAGGACAGAACCTAAGAATAAGAGGAAAATATGATCCAATTAGTATTTTGGACCAAGGAGCGATTACAGTTGATAAAGGCACTGCTGAACCTTTTACTAATCATTTTATGGAAGGCTTTAATGATGTAGGACATCAAGAAAGTCATATACCGATTACGGCAGATGATTTTTTGAGTTAATATTTAAAGAAAAANAAAGGCACTGCTGAACCTTTTACTAATCATTTTATGGAAGGCTTTAATGATGTAGGACATCAAGAAAGTCATATACCGATTACGGCAGATGATTTTTTGAGTTAATATTTAAAGAAAAAACCATATTAAACAGTATATAACCGAAGATGGATTATAGCAAAGCAAAAATATACAAAATAGTCAATGATATTGATGATGATATTTACATAGGCGCTACTTGTCAAGCACTGNAAAAACCATATTAAACAGTATATAACCGAAGATGGATTATAGCAAAGCAAAAATATACAAAATAGTCAATGATATTGATGATGATATTTACATAGGCGCTACTTGTCAAGCACTGTCTAAACGAATGGCAGAACATAGGAAAAGTATGAAAAGCAAAAGAGATAATCATATTAAACTATACAAGAAAATGAATGAAATAGGGGTGGAACATTTTAAGATTTTACTGGTTGAANAAAAGTATGAAAAGCAAAAGAGATAATCATATTAAACTATACAAGAAAATGAATGAAATAGGGGTGGAACATTTTAAGATTTTACTGGTTGAAGAAACACCTTGTGAAAATGTGGAACAATTGAGAGCCATTGAAGGAGATTATATTAGAGAAATGGGGACTTTAAACAGTCAAATAGCAGGAAGAACAAGTGGCGATTATAAAAAGGAGTTCAAGGAAAGGTATTATCCATCAAAGAAAATATACAGGGAAAACAACAGGGACACTATAAATTTAAAGAACCGTGAATATTATAATGAAAGAAAAGATGAAATATGTGAGAAGAACAGACAACGATACAATGAAATAACAAGTGTAAAAATAACCTGTGATGTTTGTGGAACTGTGCATAACAAAAAGAATAAACCTTTACATATAAGAAGTAAAAAACATCAAGAAGCATTAGATAATCTAAGTAATATTAATAATGTTCAATTACAAAGCGACGACATACGAGAAACTGGAGAAACAACCGAAGGAGAAGAAGTTTAAACAAAACAGTTATGAAGAAATACGTAAATTAGTAGAAGATAACGAAGGAAATGATATAGTAAAAGATGTTAAGAATAAAAAGAAAAATAATAAAGAAATTTCATATAACTTTAAATTATTTGATTAAGTATTAAAAATATTTAATCAAATATAATTTAATTTTTTCTCTGCTACTTATATATAGAAGTANATAATAAAGAAATTTCATATAACTTTAAATTATTTGATTAAGTATTAAAAATATTTAATCAAATATAATTTAATTTTTTCTCTGCTACTTATATATAGAAGTATGGAAACTTTTTCACCAGAAGATATTCTCATTGACAACCTCTCATTTAAACTTAACAAAGGCAGTTCCTATATTACTGATAGACGAGCAGTTACATTTTGGCCGTCCGGTTCAAATATCTNGGAAACTTTTTCACCAGAAGATATTCTCATTGACAACCTCTCATTTAAACTTAACAAAGGCAGTTCCTATATTACTGATAGACGAGCAGTTACATTTTGGCCGTCCGGTTCAAATATCTATAAACCTACAAGCGGAAATCGTGTATTGAAGTTTTCTTTAAACGGCGAAGATAATAGTTGGTTAGACCCTCAATCTGTAAGAATATTCTTCACTTTACAAAATCTGAACGCAGGAACATTCAATAACAAACTTCGTCCATTATCCCCTCCTTATTGCTTTTTTAGAAGAATGCGAATTATTGCTGGAAATCAGGTTGTAGAGGATTTTAACGACTATAACCGAGTTCATCATATGTTCTCTAAAATGATGTCCCAAGGAGCACGAAAAGACGAAGCAAACGAAGGTTTTGGTTATAGATACGATGATGAAATTAAAACTCTCGTTAATGACAGTGATACAAGATTAAAATATGAAGTGAATGGTTTAACTTGTTTAGGTTTTAAAGATAAAATGACTGTCGGATTTAAACCACTATGCGGTTTGTTCAGTCAGTTTAAGTATTTACCTTTAAAATATATGGGAAATTTGACCATTGAATTAGAATTAGTGACTAATGCCACTGATTGTATCATTGACCCCGACGATGTAACAACGGCAGATGCCAAAGGTAAGCGTTTCGTAAAAGATATTGACCCTGCCACCGAAGCGGACGCAGAATTTAGAAATACAAGCATTGACTGGGAAATTAACAATGCCCGAGTTGTTTGTGATGTTTGCACTCTTGATAATAATTTAAATAATGAATACGTAAAACATCTTTTAGAAGGAAAAGGTCTTCCCATTACTTATACAACTTATATTACTCAATNTAATAATTTAAATAATGAATACGTAAAACATCTTTTAGAAGGAAAAGGTCTTCCCATTACTTATACAACTTATATTACTCAATCTCAATCAGTGAAAGGCGTATCAGACATTAATGTTCAAGTCATCCGTTCAGTATCTAAATTAGTAGCATCTTTCATTACATTTTACAAAGCGGGAGACCCAAGCACTGGTTACGAATACTNAGTCATCCGTTCAGTATCTAAATTAGTAGCATCTTTCATTACATTTTACAAAGCGGGAGACCCAAGCACTGGTTACGAATACTGTGATAAAGAATTTTGTCGCTTCTTTCATCCACAACAAGCATCGGACGAGCAAACAGAAGGAATTTATGACAGTAATTTAGACCTTCAAATGCAAATTCAATTAGGTTCTAAATTATACGGCGAGTATCCGATTACATCACTTCAAGAATGCTATTACCATTTACGAAAAGCACTTAATCTACCAATGTTTCACCAACATTCTATGTCAATTGATTTCAGACAGTATCGCGACCGCCAATTTGTATTCGGCTTTAGCTATGAAAAAGTGCCAGATAGTAGTTATACGGGGGTCAATACCCGCGCTGGGCAACAGATGTTAGTAAAGATTAAACCGGCAAATGCTTCAATAGCAACTACAAATCTCCCAGATAATATTTATATAACATTACTGTCGGAACAAATATTAGAAATAAAAGACTTGGGGCTTAAAGTTTATGATTAAATAAAATGAATATTAATAATCTATTTTATTAATATTAACTAATGCCTTTGACACTTAACAACACGAACACAGTATCAGCAGACAATATTAGTATTGATGGAAAACATTTAGATGATTTATATGCCACTATTGAATATGTTGATAGTAAAGTATCATCAGCAGGGGGTGGAATAACAGAACAACAAGTGGATGACAAAATAAATCCAGTTGATGCAAAGGCAGATGCCAACACAGCATCAATAGCAACGCTTAACACAAAGCAACTACAAAATTTTAACAATATCACTGCTATAAATGACGATTTAACAAATAATTATCAAACTAACACAGTTTTAGCAAGTAATTTTTACAATAAAAGCGAAATAGACACTACATTAGGAAATTATTATACTTCATTAGTTATTGACAATGGATTTTATACACAAACGCAAATCAATAACAATTTCTATACGAAAACCGAAACAGATGATAAAATAGATAATTTAGCGGTTTNTTTATCATACAAAGAGGATAAAACAAGATTTGTAGATAATATAAGTTTCTTTCCGATTATAGATTGTAGCAGACCAACAATATTACACCAAGGTTTAACTCTTAAAAATTCAACAGTTAATGTAGAACCATTAGAAGGAGTTTTATTTAGTAACCAATTTGGAGCAGAAGCAGACAGAGATGTAGCAGTATTCAAAAACCAGACTAATTACATAACTTTGAAAGGCAATAAGATAAATGCCTATAATACAAGTGATGACAGTATAGCAGAATTAGAATTGAATAATAATGGTCAATGTAATTTTAACGATTTACGAATTAATAATAATTTCTTTTGCTATGCCGATATGACAGTTTCAAGTTTAGGTTTTGATTTAGTTAGACCATCAGGTAATACCACATATACATTAAGAGTTAGAGATTACCAAGGAATATGGGAATTTAGAAACAGAACATTAACATGCCGAAATTCAAGCAATGAAAATTTAGATACGCTTATGGAAATACAAAGTCTTGGGCAAGGTCAGGTAAGAATAGGGACAGCATCAACGGCACAAGTAGGCATAGGAACTACACCGAACGCAAGTTATTATTTATCGGTGGGTGGAACATCTAATTTTGACATAGCAAGAATAGCAACACGCTTAGATTTGATAGGTGATTTATATGTTAGTAGCACAGGAGCCGATATAGTCAGGTCATCGGGAGATAGTAATTACACTTTAAGAGTTAAAGACGGTCAGGCGGTATGGGAGTTTAGGAACAGAAAATTTAATTGTTTAAATCCTTCCGACCCCGATAGTTTTGGTAGTGAAATGGTTTTACAAGACACGCCGAACGGAGATAATAGAGTAAGAATAGGAAGCACCAGCAGTTGTAGAGTTGGCATTGGTGCTAATAGCGTGATAGGGTATTATTTAACAGTTGGCGGAACAAGTCAGTTTCAAGAAGTCATCGTAAATCAAAATCTATCAGTGGCGGGGTCAGAATTCATAGGCACTAAATCTAAATTATTCCAGCGAGCAGACGCTAGTAATTCATTTAATGTTATTAGCGAAAAAGAGATTAATTTTTCATTACAGTCAGATAGAGGCACCGACCCTACAACGGGAACAATAGCATTACAATTACACGATACGAACGGAATTACAATTAATAGAGCGGTTACAAATAACCAGACTTTTAACAGTTTAGGAAACATTACTGCAGAAGCAACATTAAATGTATGGGGCGATTTGAACTTTCAACATTCATCAGGTATTAAGGAAACATTAAACGGTAGTGATTATGATTTAGATATAAGAAACGGTGATACAGATAGGTCAATTAATATGATTGTAGGAACGGTAGGAAGCACACCCGAAATATCTATTAGTGAAGCATCAGTCAATTTATTGGGTAATTTAGATATTACACATTCAACAGTTTCAACAAGTGAAAAAGTCAAATTTGATAATCCAGATAGTGATGGGGAAATATTAATGTCAATAAATAATACTAATACATTAGGAATTACAAATGCAGGAGTTGATGTTTATGGTGTTTTAACAGGAAATAATGCCGCAGTTTTTACACATACTTTAACTTGTAGTGCTTTAATTGAAACATCTGATAAAAAACTAAAAGAGAATATTAAAGAAGTAAATGATAAAGAATGTTATAGAGTTGTAAATTACATACGACCAAAAACATTTAATTTAATTAGTGATGAAAATAAACGGTCGGATATTGGTTTTATTGCTGATGATTTTAAAGATATTAAAATGCCAAAAGAATGGGACAATGTTGTTTTTGAAAATGAAAAGAATTTGAAATTATTAGCGTATAACAAAACTTCGGTTATCTTATGGGGAGCGGTAAGAGAGCTAATCAGAGAAAAAGATGAATTAACTGATTTAGTTAAAGTTATGAAAAAAGAAATGGCAACGATGAAAGGAGAAATAACAAAGTTGAAAAAATCTAAAGATTTTTGAAACTTTCTTATTAGGGGCTCTGCCCCGAAATAACAAAGTTGAAGAAAAAGCTAAACAATGATAACGATTGAAAAATATTATATAAATAGTAATATATGGGTTTAAAACAATCTAAATCTTCTGCTACTGAAAATATGAAACAAATAAAAGAACTAGATATAGAAGAGAAAACGAGAACAGACATATTATTATTTAATACTTTAAAAGATGTTATAGAGAGAGTTGAAAAATTAGAAGAAACAAAAAGCGATAAAATCTATTATAAACTACCTGCTGTGAATTTATGTAGTTATTCATTGATTTAATAATATTATTAACACTCATATTATTAATCAATTACCAATTTGGCATCAAATCTTTTATAAAACATATCATTTACATCACCTTTCATTAGATTAATGAATAAAAAACTGTATGGTTCTTCCGTTGCTATATTATATACTTCTAATAAAAGTTTCTTTGCTTCTTGTAAGTTTTTAGTATCTGCTACACTTGATTTCTTAATTAACACTGCACTCAATTCTTCAACCATTGTCTCTATCTCTTTGTAGTTTCTTAATCTAAAAAAGAACAACTGACGACTATTGACACGAATTATTGGAGACAACGCGTTAAACTTTTGTGTGGAGGTAATAATATTTATTGCATTATGTCTACCTCTAACGTATAACTGATTTAATAAAGGTGAATTTCTTGAAAAAGCCTTACTGTCGGCAAAGTCATCTACTATTATCAGAATAGAAAACAATTTTTTATGGTCGTTCTTCTTCTGATATTCTATTACCTTATGTTGTCGTTTTATAACTGTTTCTAATTCTTCTGGTATGTATTCATCAAACAGACATTTTTCCTTTTCTAAATTAACCTTCAAATTATCTTGTATATACTTTTTCACTGGTAACCAATTACTATCAACTGAAATTGAGGGGGACCATACATATATTCTCTCAAAGACATCCCTGTAAATATCTAATATCATTGACTGTAATAGAATTCCTTTTCCACTCCCTGAAGGTCCTGTTATGATTTGACTAAACGGTAGTCTTGGTGCTATTTCATATTTAGATTGTTTGAATTCATATTCTTTAACATTAATTGGCTTAACTATAGGAATATTATTATTACTCATTAATTTAATATAGAAATTATTTTCTACNATATTTAGATTGTTTGAATTCATATTCTTTAACATTAATTGGCTTAACTATAGGAATATTATTATTACTCATTAATTTAATATAGAAATTATTTTCTACAGTATTATGATAGTGTCCCCGTCGTTGCAAGGAAAACCCCTAAATATTCTAAAACATCACTACATCATAAGCATGTAGTTAATTTATTTGGTGCCAATGCTTTTCATAATTAATAAAATTATGAAAAATATTGTGAAAATATTATTATATGACAATATATGTTGATAAAATAACAGTGGATTTTATTAATGATTATAAACCTAATAATTGTGAAAGGCAATGTGTTAGATGTAAAAAATTTAAGAATTCAATATGTTTCAAGAGATATTATCATAATAAAACGGGTAGGTATGTAATGCAGTATAGAACCACGGTTACTTGTTGTGAATGTCTTGATAGAATGAAACAGTATAATGACAAACGGAAAAACGAATTAAAGCCATGAGTATAATGTAAACATATCTCATAAAAGTTTATGGAATATAATTCTACTATGATTACAACCTTTAACCCTAAACCTAGTAAAATCTATAAGAGAACCTTTGCCCATTTTGGGATGATAATACCACCTTAGGGAATATGGATGGGGTAATTGGTTATTCCTATACTGTTCTTGGTAATGGGGTAGTAGTAGTGATATAGTTGGTGAGGTGTAGGGGGGAGTATAGGAATAATCCTCTTATATGGATGAGGTAATCGGTTATTCCTATACTGTTCTTGGTAATGGGGTAGTAGTAGTGATATAGTTGGTGAGGTGTAGGGGGGAGTATAGGAATAATCGTCTAATGGGTTGACTGGTGGTATTATTACCCAAAATGGGCAAGGGTTCTGCTANGTAATGGGGTAGTAGTAGTGATATAGTTGGTGAGGTGTAGGGGGGAGTATAGGAATAATCGTCTAATGGGTTGACTGGTGGTATTATTACCCAAAATGGGCAAGGGTTCTGCTAACTGACTCAGGGTCTAGGGGCTAAGGGCTTTTTGGGGTTTCGGATGCAGCCCTGATTGCATGGAGATTCCATGAAGCCCGAAACCCTAATATAGGGGCTTTAAAAAAAGAATACGGTTTTCGGGTATACTAGGTATTTTTTTATAAGGAACCCACACAGTTGTGTTGGTATTTATTTAAGCCCCCTATATTACACCCTGGAGACCCTAAACCAAAGGCTTTACATAACCTGGCGGTCCTACCTGAACCGAATTTATCTATGACTAAACCTCCCGCACCAAACTCATTATCGTCACCCCAAAGCACCGACACTGAACTGCAAGAACTCAGTATATAACAGTAATACAGTAGGGATCGGAATCAGGATGTTGGGGTTCCCCAAACCCACATCCTACACTGGCCTTCCATACGATGGTCTCACAGATGTTCGTGGCAATGAAGAGAGAGATACCGGAGCCCAGTCCGTACCCCTGCAGGCATTTCTATGGTTTAGGGCTTAGGATTTGCTGGTTAGGGGTCCAGGGCTACTAAACCCTAAACCCTAAATCCAAGCACCCAAGCCCCGAGGACCCTAAATCGTAATTCAGGCTAGGGTTTCGGATATTTTCCTCAGGGGCGGGTTCGTACAGGGGACACGGGCTTCAGATTTACAGGCGCTGTAGTGCTTCAGGATTGTTGGGGGTATTTTAGGCTACAAGCATGTTTCATGAAAGCTTACCGGGTGCCATGGCATGCCTAAAGACCGTGTACGCCCCCGACAGGCGAGAAGTTTAATGTAGGGGCCTTGCCCTTGACCCGAAAGGACCTCCCTTTTAGGATTCCTTATTATGATTTCCTTGTATAAGTCNTCTAGGCTATTTAGGGTCCAGCTACAAGTAGTGATTTCAGCAGGCGTTTGGGCTGCTACCCTAAGAACAATATCTAACATTATCTGGGCTTCTACAGTACAGCCGTCTGCATAGTAAATACAAGTATAAAAAGCAACCGAAAAACACACACATTTTTCGCCCCAGCTCCCTTCAGGCCGAAAGCAATCTTCATGGCCTTCTGCAGCAGCTCATCTAACCTGGTCGACGGATCTTGCCCTAAGCCCCAAGCCCTTAAGCCCTAAGCAATGCCACAAGACTGTCGGATTTCTGTCAGTTTACTAAGGGCTGCAGAGATCCTCGGGTTTTGGAATTATGCCCAAAATTCATGCCCCCCCCCCCCCCACCNAAAGCCCGCAGAATGTATGAAAGGAATCCTAACCAGTTTGGGGGGGGGGGGCACCAAATTAATGTATATGCGATCCTAATACTACGGAACTCTCACATTAATTCTGTTTCAGGTTTGACCTGGGTTACAAACCCAAAGGGTCGAACGTACTTGTATCGTAGAATGTAGGGTTTCTACAAAAGGGACCCTTAAAGGGACCCCTGTAGATGACTCAAAGGAAACCCTTAAAGTATCCCTAGGACTGTAGGCGGCTTAACCAATGATTATGCGCCGATTCTAGGGCAAGTCATTCTAATATAGGGACCATAATAATTAGAATAAGATTCCTTCTAAAGGGTTACAAAAAGGGGTATTATGGGACTTAGTATAGAGGGATTCTCTTTTAGAATAGGGTTTTGGGGTATATTGTACTATAAGTATAGTAAGGACCGCCCCTCCTGCAAATAGTATAGGTAATTATTTAGACCCCTATAGTACGCTTGAAATTGGTTCAGCCGCAGGCAGCGACTATCTCATCAGCCATCATTGTGAAAATGATGCCTGTCAGCGTGTTAAACAAGTCCGTAGCTCTGACTCCAGAAGGAAGTCCTTGCATAAGGAAATGTTTGCCGTCGTCTGTCTTCATCATGCAGTAGACAGCACGTGCCACAAACGTAGCCAACTTCTCAATGACCGCAGTCGTCTTAGGATTGCCTCTGTTGCAACTTCTGGACAGCCCGGTAGAATATGTCTTGGTGCCTTGCCGATTGGTGAATGCTGAACTCCGGCCAATCCAAAGACCTCATCCAACATCCCTTCCGCAGCCGGGAGAACAAACCATGATTTGGCACATTGCTTCGTATAGTTTAGGGTCCAGCTTAGGGTCATGCAGGATTTTGTCCATCAACAGTATTACTATTATTACTATTATTTGCCACTTGAAGCAGTCTGCGCTTCCGAGACTTGGAGCCTTCTCTTCTCAACTAGTTGGGGATGTCTCTCTCATGGGGACCCTTAGGGGGGTAGGGGGCCTTAATACCTATCATAAGGACTTAATAAGGCCTATTTAAGGAAGAAGGGTCTCTAACTGTACAGCATGCATTTCATCGAAGCGATTGTGCCAGACGAAGGCTCGCACACAACCGATTTTGAATATTTGAAGCTCTAATGTACATTGAGACACTCGGTGGGTTCGAACCCTTACGGGTCCCGCTTCAGGAGCCTAAAATTTGTAAAGTTAAGACCTTAGTAGCCTTAGTAGTCGATGTTGCCGAGTAAATCCTCAAAAATGAAAACCATGCAATGCCCCTTCCCTACTTTTCAATCTGCACCAGTCAACCATCAACAAACATTTATAGCAAACTGAACCCTCCCAAACCTCACTAAAACGATGCTCAAACCTTTAAATGCAACTAGATTCCCATAAGCCCTGCAGCTAGAAGGCTCTCAGCCCAACTAGAACTCCATAAACCTTGCTAAACCCCTCCAAACCCCACTTGAGAAGACCGCACAGAATTCCTGCACCCCAGACCCTTCTATAAACAACCCGAAACCCTGTAAACCATATAAGCCCTACTAAAGCCCCAAACCCGAAACCTAATAAAGGCCGCACACCAAACTCCCCAAACTGGGCATCCGGTCAGAATGGCGATGACTCCGGCAAAAAACAGCTGCCTCAGCAGTTCTTGTTAAGGGATTTAGAGTTTCAGGCCTCATGTTGAGATGCCGGAGTAAGAAAGCCCGAGTACTTACTCTAACTTCCTGTTATGATAACTTAGACCCAGACGCGGTTCAGAAGCTTTTCGGGCAGGGCCGTGGTTGTAATACACTATAACTAAATTTCACGGTTTAGGGTCTTTTGGTTTAGGATGTATTTTAGGGTTTAGGATTTAGGGTATTATGATATCATATAACTGCTTTTAGGGTTTTTTAGTTTAGGGGTTTAGGGTTTAGGGAAGTATTCTGATATCATATACTCTATTTACCTGGATGTATATGCTATACAGTCATATGGTAGAACATGACGCACTTCAAGTTCAATAGCGTACATGGCCCACAGGGTTCTAATAGGCCTGATGGTGTAATCATTAGTGTCTCAAGCTTAACACAGATTTACCACGCCCTCACCAGCAGAACACCTAGAAACAAAAAACATATCAACAAGGCCTACCCTAAATTCTAAACGCCGAACTCAAAACCCTAAAACCAGCTTAATCCCTTATCGGAACCTAGAAGGTTTAAACCCTACCTTAGCTCTGAAGAACCTACCTTTTAAGGACCTATATAAGGAAATCATAATAGGGAACCCTAAAAAGGTAGGTTCTTCAGGGTTAAGGTAAACCCTACACCGGCCTTAAAGGAAGCCGACGACTCATGAGAACCCTGCGCCGCCAGGGACCCGGACGCGATGATCAGCGCAGAGGTGCCCATCCCAAGAGCTCGCCTAAGGCGCTGGTGAGTTGCTTTAATCGTAGTTTCCGAAAATAAGGGACCCTCATATAATATCCTAAATAGTGGGATCCTTCTTAAAGACCCAAAGATAAGGTACCCCTAATTTGGGGAAACTTTCCAAATGGGTTTAGGGTTTACCAGCACCCCCCAACTACCCCTTATTAGAGCTTCAGTACACAGTGTTAGGGACCATATATGGTCTTCATTAAAGAGTACTTGGAGGGTGCTGGTAGAGTTTTGGGCATAGAAAAACCCTGACTTGCGACGGTTTTTAAGTTTGAGGTTTGTAGGGTCTCCAGATAATCTCTAAGGCTTCCGTAAAGGCAGATATTTATGGCATGAAATTTGCAAGACCTAAGACTCTAGGGCTTTTGCAACGGCTTCTTTGAAGCAGGGGGCTTAGGGCCTTAAGTCGTGGTTTTTTTCAGGATTGTTGGAGCGGTCCCTAGAAACCAGACAGCTTCGAGTGGACACCTTTACACATCTCATGTATCCATCCCTGAACTTTCTTCCATCTGATGTACACCACAAAATACGAACCTATAATCACTACAATCCCGAACCTAACAAATTAACAACTTGTTAGCTTTTGGCACTTGGACTTCTGGAGACACATTGTAAAGCCAATAGAACCCTAATTAAGTGTTGCCGGGGCCGGCGCGGGTCGCCGTACATCCCGCTGACGACGTAGGCAAACGCCTGCAGGTTGTAGAGTTTGTAGAGAAGTTGCGGCTGAGGTTTGGTGCGGCTTAGGGTTTGTTTGGGTTCGGTCAGGATCGGTGCTTCAGGCTTACCTACAGTAACCAGCGTACCTTTGAAATGAATATCCATTATATGCCACAAAATTCGTTTGAGGCCACTTGGTTACTCCAGGTATGTTTCAGTTTTTGGGGAGCCTTGGTTCCAGAATTCACCCAACTTACGCCTCGAATTGAATACTAATCCAAGTACTCCTGCGATGAAGCCGAAGAACGCTTAGGCTAGAGTTTCGGGCTTAAGGCCGGAGGCTCTCAAAGCAAAAGCCACTTTCTTTCCTAAGAGCGCCCAGCAACAAGACAAGTAGAAAACGAGGAGCCACCCTAAACCCTAAACCCTTGCCATTTCGGCGCTCAAGCAAATCCAGCGCGTCCACTTGACGTGAATCGGCTTTCAACTCCCTCTCGTTCGCCTGTGTTTACCCATAGGCCCCATAGTAGTTCCATTTTAGGGTTCATATTTAGACTTCTATAAGGTAATCCCAAAAAGGAACTACTATGGGGCCTATGGGTAATGCTGAGCCTGTGCTGGTATTGCCACTTCGTAGCTTGTGCATCTTGCAGCTCCGGCGATTGGGCTCCGCTGTCGACGTAGCCCGCGAAGTCCGGCACCAGGCACTTCATTGTCTGCCGTAGGCGTCGGAGGGCAGTAGAGTGCCCCGCTCCGTCTTGCGCTCTCTGCGCTTGGTGAACTCTTCCTTCCCCGAAGTCTCAAAATAGCCCATTTGCAAAATGCCAGGAAGTGTTTCCTCTTGTTGTTCATCTTCTCTAGGTAGGCGTACCCTAAACGCTGAAGCCTTACCCCCCAGAGGCTCCATGTATCCATATAGTAGGTACTTAGGCCTTAAAGTACCCATATAGGGACCCCTTTAAGGCCGAAGTACCTACGATATGGGTACATGGAGCCTTGGGGCCCCTAAACCCCAAAACCCCCTACAATCCGGGATCCGGGCGGTCCCGGAAGCCCGAGCCCGCCCAGATTTTGAACATCCTGAGATTTTAGGGGTTAGGGGTTTAGGGTTTAGGGTTTAGGGTTTAGAGAACCCTAAGGCTCAAAATCGCCCAAAATCCTTATATAGTATGGTCTTTAGGCCCAAAAGCATTAATATATGAGTCCTTAGAGCCTTAGTAGTAAGAGCAAACCACACAAATGAAATGAGAGCTTAAACCTCAGGTTACTACTAAGCTTTCAAAGACTTTATAAGAACCCAACAAGGTTGAAAGGTAGGGTACTGGAGAACTACGAAAAGGCAAGAGCGAGATAGAACCGGCTTAGTTGCTGATTGTCTTTCCCTACATGAGCCTGATAAAATTCTCGATGCAGCTTGACGCCTTCACACAAAAAAATCCACCCTTAGAAACAGCCATAAAATCCGCATCATTACGCAGTACACCCAAAGATTCAAAGCCTAAACTCTGCTGCCCAACACCCTTCATCAACCCTTACCCGGCCCGAACCGACTAACCGAACCCCAAACGGTATCTCCGAACCCAGTACTCTTCACTTTGCCTTTTCAATCAACCCTCTACCCTAACCCTAAGGCTCTAAGGACTCATATATTAAGGCTCTTGGGCGATTTTGAGCCTTAGGGTAAACTGGAAACATCTCGATACCTTAAGCCCTGCACCCTACGCCCGGAGAAATCGCTGGGTGCTCTGCCTCTCCCAGCGTGATCAGCAATCCAAACCTGTTCCAAAGGCTGGGAAGCTCGGGTGATTGATTGTGAACCACGAATGTGTCTTTATTATCTACAGACTATAGAACCCTTCTGTGACCATAAACTACCAGAACCTAATTTTTGTAGGTTCTTATTACAAACCTTCATATATGGACCCTACAAAAAGTAGGTTTTGGTAGGTTAGGGTGCTCATTATGACGTAATTGAGCTCGTAGTAAGTCCACAAAGCTCTGTCTGCGTGTCTTGGGGTGTAAGGTTTAGGGCTTAGAGGCTTTAGACTTTAGAACTTAGGGGGGTGGGTCCGAGTTGTCAGTGTCAGGGCTTTAGGGTTTTCAGAGCTATTACCCTAAACCCTAAAACCCTGAACCCCAAACCCTAAGTCCCGAACCCCAAACCCTTAGTGCTGTCCAGGGTTTAAGATTACGGGGTATAGGGGTCTACGGTCTTAGGGTCTAACGGTTCTCAAGGGTGGGGGGGATATAATCATCGTCATCACCACCATCACCGTCATCATCGTGTTGAATGAATAAGACTATCGCAGTCGTGACTAGCTCGTGTTTTCTCATCAACATCAACATAACCTGCGGAGGCCCGAAAACCTAATTTTCGAAACCCGAGCCTAGGGGCGTGATTACACGTCACCACAGTCAAAACCACTTACAGCAATTACTAAGTCCTGGAATATCTGAACTTCTGACGACCCAGAAGACTTGCCGGGCGCCCCTCTGGCAGCCTACATCTATCTTGACATCGTATACAAAACCTTGAGGCAATATCCCTTTGAAACACAAACCCCCAACTCTAAACCCTAAACCCTAAACTCTGGCCCCTAAGCACTACTCCCCATCGAAACCCCACTACATTTAAACTACGAAACCCCATAATCACCTAAAGAGCTACACTTGCGCAACCGAAAACTGGGGCCCCTCGCAGCTTCTGAGCGGCAAAGAACAGGTTGCGATCTTCTTTTAAGCTCCTGGCACGTTTCGCACGTTCATGCTTGTAGGGCTTAGGGTCTAGGGTCTGCGGGATAGGATTTAGGGTTTAGGGGTCATTGTGATGAATTTCATGCTTTTCGTATTAATTATCCCAAGATACCCCAGGAGCCGACAAGGGCGCATTTCGCTATACACTACAGTAATTAAGCTACTAGGCCGTAAGAATGCGTGTGTATGTGTGCGTATATATATATATATATATGCATGTATGTATGTATGTATGTGTGTGTATACATATGTGTATATCTGTACATGAAGCCTTAACATCTGTCGGACCCTGAAACAAAAATCCTTGCAAGAAGGGGCCTTTAAACTTCATCTGCATCCTAGATTGTATGACCTTGCCTTAACTACCTGATTTATTGTAGTTTTTACAGGCTCGAAAAAGCAGGACACTCCCCAAAAGTACTACGGTTCAGGTTCTAAGTGCTCAAGATCTAAACCCTAAACCCTAAACATTGAAACTTATGACTTACCCCATGAGAAAGCTCAAATCTGTGCCGGGTCGGCTGGTCCACTTCGATAATTCGAGAGCCCGCGAGCAATTGCATAATCCAACCTGGTTGAGGGTTGAGGGTCTTAAACTGAAGCATTAGGCCTTTGTGGGTTTTGCAGCTTGTGGTTTTTGAGGCGCATCGGCTGCAAGCACTAGAGTAATCCGTCCTCATGCTTCTAAAGGTCCTAAGGGTCCATGGGTCTTGAATGCTGTCCTATACAGTTGCACATGAACCCTGACTAGCCATTCCACGGAAGCCTTCTTCACGACTAAGAGGCACCTAGGGCCTAGAGCTTCAATTTGGGTTGAGCTTGCTTCTAGGGCTCATTTTTCAGATTAACCCCGAAAGCCCTGAACCCCAATAAACCTTAAACCCTAAACCTAGAGCCCCAAAACCCCAAACCCGGGAAATCCTGGGTATGGTCTCCCTCGCGACTTTATCCAGTAATTGGGGGCTCCGGTACGTAGGGGTTCTAACAATTCAGGCTAGTAGCAGCTAGTAGTACTGTATGTTTGTATTTAGGGGCAATAACAGACTATTGGGTACTTGGACGCTTATGTAAGGTTTGTGTTGTCTGAGTCCGGCGTTGTTTTCGGCGCGGGTTTGGCACCCCAATTTTGTGTGAGAAATACTCTCAAGCCAGGTCGAAACCCATTCAGAGAGCACCAAAATGAATAAATGAATCTATCAACGAATAAAAATGAGTAAACAATTGAATGTATAAAAAATCAATGGAGATACATGTGCGTGTATATATAGGGCAGATTACGTTATATTGTACTACATTGTATTTTAAATTATCACGTACATTATATTCGATTCATTCTACTCTATTCTACTCTACTCTACTCAGTTCTATTCTTCTCTATTGTATTATTGAATTGTATTAGGTGTTATCTTATATTATGCTATATGATACTTGATTCTATAAGATTCTGTTGCATTATACGATGTTCTAATATAGTACGCCATACTATATCTTATCACATCATATCATACTTCATCATATATCATGATGCGTATCATATCAAATCTTACTATGCATAAAGAACCCTTTGCAACCCTAATAGAAACAAAGTCCACCCCCCCCCCCCCACCCCCAAAACACTACCCAAGAAAAAAAACTGCCCAAAACTCGGTNCCCCAAGTCTTCGCAGTGCCTGAGGTCACGATTGGCGAAATCCCCAGCCTCGGGCTCATGTCCGACATGGATTGGACCGATTCAGGGTGTACCTTATTTGGGGGTCCTTTTCATAAGGATCCTACTATTTAGAGAACTATATTTAGGCCTGTATTTTGGGAAACTCCCACATGGGTTGGACCGATTCTGGGGCCAGGGTTTGGGGTTTGGTTTCGGGTCTTAAGGTTTCTTCAAGGTTTCCCGGTTTATGTAGGGGTTCGGGTCTAGGGTGTTTTAGGGTCTCTACAGACTCTATAGGCTCGATATTACGGACATCGTGGTTAGGTTGGGGTTTGAGGTTAACAGCTTGGGGGCGTTGCATGCTGACGTGAAGTTTAGATTGTTTTGGGAAACCGGGCTTTCTGTGTTCAAGTTTTGGATCCGATGGATGCAAGGCTCGGAAAATCTCTGATGCTTGACGGTTCAAGGTCAGACAACCATGGCCGACAGTATAACAAAAACCCTGCAGTCTTAGCTGGGAAGCGGCAGAGAAATTGAACAACGCATCCATACCCTGCTCTAGGCTACCTTGGTCAAAAAGCCTCGCTGCCCTCTGCACTCAGCCACGCCCAAACAAGTGATTCACAATCACAAGGCAGCAGTGTTGGGTCATGGGGCTTGGGCGGCTTGGGTTTATAGGGTTCCTTAAGGACGAAATGAACCCTAAAAGGGTTTAAGGTTCATATACCATATAGGGATTCATAGTATATGGGTATAGGGCCCCTACTTTTAAGGGTCATTTGGTCCTCCAGGTTTAGACCAAGTCCCACAGCTTCCCCGCAGGAAAAACGACAGAGGCGGGCACTCCATCAGCGTCCCTCGATTCGAGGCAAGAATGACGCGCATCCAATAGAAGGGATCGGCACCTCTGAGATTGACTCTTGCAGGTCATGTTGGAGGGTTCAGGCGGGGTTTAGGGCCTTTGTGTATAGTATAGGGTTTCAGAGGTTCCGGGAATTTAGGCTTGTGTTAGTCTTGTTTATTTCACTCAGAGGGCACGAGGCCTGGTGTCCAGCTCTCGAATTTCGGTCTTGCAGTCTTGTAGGCGTTAGGGCTCAGGGTGCGCGAGGGTGCTTGTGCAAGGCTCAATCCCAAAGGCTCCAAGTATCCTTATGGCATATACTTAGACCCCCTTCAAAATACCCTATAAGCATATACCATAATGATATTTGGACTCTTTGGGAATCAGGTTTCAGAAGCTAGGGGGGGATTGGTCCAAGATGTCCAACCGGGGCGGGGGCCCAAGGCCGTAAACCCCCCAAATCTGAACCAACAATCAAGTCCGCCAGGGCCAAGCCAGTTGAGCCCGGAACCCTGATTTCTCCAAACCTGAACGTTTTTTGTTTTTTAAACTCCTTTTTGCACCTGCCCCATGGTCGCAGTTACAAGGCAAACCTGAACGTTTAGGGTTTAGGGTTGAAGCCCGAAACTCTGAAACTCTAAACCCTATTCCCCAGGCCCGAGGCCTTGAAACTCCTACCATCTAGACTGTAGAACCAAAGTCGTAAAGAATAGAAGCTAAACTTTAACCCCTTCGCAACCCAAAACCCGAAAAACTAGAAATACAAAAACAACCCAACACCCTAACAAAATAAAACCATTTCAAGAACACTACACCACAAAACACACACACACACACGGTAAGCACCCATTAAACACACTCTAAGCAACCTAACAAACACAGAAACACTTGTAAACCTGCGTCCCAGCTACTCTTGGAGGTGACGATGCCGTAAACAGGAATCTGACAACATACCTTGGGCTTTGGGGTTTAGGGATTAGGGCTTTTAAGGTTTAAACCTTTAGGGTTTAGGGGCTACCTGGTGTATTGGGGGCTCCTTCCTGTTCAGGATTCTAACAGGGTTGCTTGCAGGCTTCTAAGCTATGCCCTCCGCTTCTTGAAGGTCACTTCTCCGGCTCTCGGGTATGAAACACTGTAGGATTTAGGCAGTTTTTTCGGTGCCTTTTTAGGGGGGAGGCGGGAGGGTCGCGGTTTGAGGAGTCATGGGTCTTAGGGTTTTGAGGGTTTGCAAGGCCTTTCGGGTTCAGAGGGTTTTCGGACTTTGCCTTGAACCACCAAAACCTTCCTCTGCCACCTGGGGCTCCTCTAAATTCTACAGAGGTGTGTGTGGGAGTTTCCGAAAATAGGGGACCTTAATATAGTACCCCAAATAGTAGGATCCTTATTATAAGGACCCCAAAATAAGGTAGCCCTAATTTTCGGAAACTCCCATATTACGAACCTGCAAAGCTGTAGGGCATTGGGGGCCTGAGGGTTGAGGTTGAAAGATCAGGCAGGATTGCGCTTTAACACGCTTCGTCGGCTGCAGGGGGCATGCATGCAAAACAAACACCGCTGGTGTTGAACATGCCGCCCGAACACACCGACCTACTTAGAGCAGTAGTCTTTAGCATTTAGGGGTTTAGGGGTTTAGGTCAAAGGCACCTGAGAAAGGGAAACGGTTTGTGTACACGAGGGGCCTGCATGCTGGGTCCTTTCGGGTTTAGGGTTTACCTAAACCCCCAAAGTAGGTAAAATAATAGCCCAAACCCTATAAAAGGCCGTTATTCTACATAGTTTTGGGGTCCAGGTAGAGGTCTTCACCCTAAACCCTAAACCCTACGTTAAGACCTAAAAACCTTTGATCTCAAACATCTGAACCCTGGAACCCAAATCTCGGCACCCTAAGCTTTAAACTGAACCCCCTCGGTTTAGGGTTTAGGGTTTAGGGCCTACCCTAAATCCGAAATTCACAAGAGAAACGCTCAACCCCCCTGGACCTGCAAAGTTCCACAAACTCCACCAACCCCCGAAAAGGACTGGGGTACTATAGGGGCCTTAATAATTACCTATACTATTTTGGGGGTCCCTTAATTATAATTCTCGTATACTCGGTCCCAAAACCTTATTCTAATTGTCAAGGCCCCTATATTAGACAGCTCCCGTGTGGAGTGACCAGTCCTGGAGGACCAAATGAGCCTTAAAAGTAGGGGCCCTATACCCATATACTATGAATCCCTATATGGTGTATGAACCTTAAACCCTTTTAGGGTTCATTTCGTCCTTAAGGGTTTCTATCTTAGACCCCGGATCCGGCGCATCTTGCCATAGCGCGGGAGTGATTAGTCGAAGCTTGCGCCGCTGTGAGGATTTTTTACCCTAAGGCTCAAAATAGCCCAAAAGCCTTATATAGTATGGTCTTTGGGAACAAAAGCCTTAATATATGAGTCCTTAGAGCCTTAGGGTTACAGAAGCTAAGGTAGCCCGCTTCCAGGCGCCTTGATCAGCACAGTTTATTGTGCGGTCCACTTCACTTGCAAGGCTGGCAGTTCTGCCAGTAGCTAAAACTCCGGTCTTCCGGACCGTGGCCAAGCTTGGGGTTTAGGGTTTATAATTAGTGCTTTGGTAGCCGCCGAGCCTTCTCCTTCCAGCTAACACGTGCGCTGAGAAAAATTAACAGCCCTGCCTTCAAAACAAAGACAAAGGCCGACAAAGGCCCTAAACCCTTCTACATAAGCCCTATACACCCTCCCTAAGGGTCGAAGCAGCTAACAATCATATGCTCCCCCAAATATACCTACATAACTACTATCCTAAGCCCAAGCACCTCATACATTAATGGGTCCCTTGGACCCCTACGGCCTATACCTGATACCGATAGACCACGTCCACAGGAGCCTTGATATAATCTAAGGTTAGAAGTATGGGCCCCTAGTATGGGCCCTTAGCCCTTTGAAGGGACTTTAAAGGGTACAAATCGGGTATATATTTGGTATATAAGGATCCCAGGCTTAAGGGCCCATACTAGGGGCCCATGGTTCCATCAAACCAAAACCAGAAACCCCAAAGCTTACCGCCTCGAACCCAAACACCTCAACCCTGATAGACCCCATGTACAACTGTCAAAAAAATCCCTACGACTCCTTTAAGGGTTCAGGGTTGGAGATTGGGAGTTCAGGGTGAGGAGCCTTAACGTCCCGTGACTTGACCTAAAGCGCTGCCACCAAGGTGCTAGGAACACAAACAGCGAAATAGCTGTCCAGCACACCTGGGCACTGGGACTTCCGACAGCTACTGAGAAAGGGCAACAAAGGCTTCATAGGGATTGCTTAATGTTTGTCTCTGAGGGTTTAAGTTTAGCTGTCTCTCCATCTAAGGAGTCCCTGTATTGAGGATCCCAATACTACCCTACATCATTACTACCCTAAACCTACTGGTGGGGCCCTTTGGAATGGGAAGGTGCTTCTTGGCTGCTGAGTTCATAAGCCAACGAAGTGTACAGTAAGCCCCATAAAGTTGGAAACCGGATTAAGGTCAACTAGTGCTGGGCTTCCTTATACATTACTCTTAAGGATTGAGGCTATTGGGCTTCCAACTTTTGGGCTTCTACTGTACACTTTGAGATCCATGAGGGATCGTCTTGTCCCCAAAAGCGCAACCCTAAACATGAACCCCAAAGTGCACTCATTCAGCTACTATAAACCCTAAACCCTAAATAAGACTAAGACGTATCTGGAGTGAAACTCCCGCCTTCTCCTTGAAGGGAACACGGTGCTCTGGAGCTATGACCTCCCCCCAAGGCAGGACCAAGGGTCTCCAAAGGTGGGATGAATTTTTTTTGTTTTTTTAAGGGCTCCTTTTTGGGTCCGGGATGAAGGGTTCAGGGTTTAGGGTTCTGAGTTTAGGGTTTAAGGTTTAGAGTTTAGGGTTTAGGGTTCAGAGTTTAGGGTTTAAGGTTTAGAGTTTAGGGTTCTGAGTTTAGGGTTTAAGGCTCAGAGTTTAGGGTTTAAGGTTTAGAGTTTAGAGTTTAGGGTTCAGAGTTTAGGGTTTAGGGTTGGGTAATCCTGAAGGTAGATTGGGCAATCCCAAAATAGGCTCCAAAGGAACCTAGGACTAGAAAGGGCTCCCTTTTTGGTATGGGGTAGTTTTATAGCACTACAAGAAGGACAACAACGGGGCCCCCAGGAGACCTAGCAAACAAGAGTCCTCATTCAGGCGATCCCCTATCCGACCTACCTTCATCTTACCTCTTGAGTCCCCTGACAGGACAGGCGCAGGGAGGTTTGAGTGTTATTGGTTCGCTCGGTCCTTGTCCGGAGGAAAGAGAGCCGGATCGTTGTTATGGCCCCCTCTCAAACTATCAGGAAGCCCAAACCACAAAACATAAGAGGGTGGTTCTCAAAATTATGGTCCCTTTTTGGGTCCCTATTATAATACGGCACCCATTATTTAGGGTACCCAAAAAGGGACCATAATCTTGACAACCACCCAAGAAGTATCGCCAACGTTGTCCAAGTTTTGGGGGTTCGGGGCCATGAGGTTGATGGAAACTATGAAACCCTTGTAACAAGGCCCTTGTAGGGTTTAGGGTTTAGAGTTTAGGGTTTAGGGCTTAGGGATGAAACCCTTCTAGGGAAGAATTGGGAACTTGAGCCTACAGAAAGTACAAGTAGCCAAATTGTCTCATTAGGGTTGCAGGTCACAGAAACGAAACTCTGAATGGCATTCCTACTTGTCGATGATGCTCGGGAACTATAAGCTTATAGTACCCCAAAAAGGTTAAAGGTTACCTACTCTACTACTAGATCTTTGGTACCTAGACGTACTCATCGGGTACTCCTCAGGGCTAGTGATCTCGAGGCAGCTCACAGATGAAATGTGTAAGGTACCATAGTAAAGAAACCCTATTATTTGCTATAGATTCCGATTATGGTAACTTAAATTAAGCTGAAGCCCTAAATCCTTAAAGGAACCCTTATAGATCCCATAGAGGAACCCTTATATATCGCTATTATGGAAACTTGAATTAAATTCTCAACAGAACCCAGTGCAGGGTCCAGGATTTGACCTTTAGGGCCCATCGAGCCGCCAAGAGGATCCCTGGATTTTGGTGCTGACAAATTCTGTAAGACTTCATACCCCGACCTTCCAAAATGTTCCAAATTAGGAATATACCTTAAAGTATTGTATATGATGCAACGTTTTTACCTTAATCAAGGGATTTTGGAAGATCGGGGTACTACGAAAGTACCACGAAACCCTATTCTGATTACCAAAGGCCTGCAGAGTAAACCCTGAACCTGTTTTGTAGACCCATATAGAACCCTTATACACAGGAGCCTTGGAAGGAACCCTATTCCAAGTTCGAGTTGCTAGACCAAAACCCTAAACCCTGAACCCTAACTAAGGCCCCTGAAACCTTGATACGGAATATACCATAATTCCCATAGTCTAGGGTCATTAAGGTAATGCAGGATTCATATCATCAACCTAAACAAAACCCTAAAACCTAAACCTGTACTGTAGGGGCCTTAATAATTAGATAAGGATTTTGGAGCCGATTATACTATAATTATAAGAAGGAACCCCCAAAATAATGTAGGTAATTATTTAGGCCCCTAGTATAGAACCCTACTATAGATCCCTTTAAGGATCCCTTTAAAAGGAATCCTAGTCAATTACTTAGGCCCCGATAGAAACACCCTGAATCCAGAGATCGCCTCGGGGACGAGCCATAAGACAGGCTTGATAAGTGTGAGGAAGCGGAAACTTTGCGACCTGTGATCAAGCAAAGCTTTCTCTCCTTTGGGTTTTGCGTTTTTTTTTTTGGGGGGGGGTTAGGGCTTTAGGACTCAAACTAAGTTTTAGGGAGCTTCGAGAAGGAGCTTCGAAAAGGGCTTTCTCTTTAAAGGTTATAGGTCCGGAGATAGGGTTACGTTTAGGGTCTAGAGTGCAGGGCTCGGGGTTTAGGGTTTATAGGGTTCTCGGAAGCTTACCGTGTCCTCGCTAAAGAATCTGCGAGTGGTTTTAAGGACTCAGGTTACAAGAAATCAGAACAAGGAGTCGTAAAAAGGTAGGTTGTATACAGCTCATGTAGGGCATACGGGGTTTAAGGGTTTCTTCGACTGGCCTTCACTTCTCTGAGTCTGTCTAGGTGCCATGCATGTAAAGTTCTACCGGGCTTTGTTGCGTTTTCAGGGTTTACACCAATGCAGCCATGCGGCGGAGGTTATAGGGTTTGCATTCAGGGTTTAGGCCGACGCTGCCTGCAGAAGCCTTCTACAGTGCTAAAGGGCCTGCCCCTGTGAGTGAAAGCGCCATTATCTCTCATTGCTGCGGCTGCTACGGCAAACCGACTCTCGAAACCTCTACGAAGGTGGTTCGGGAGCAAGAGCGATAAGCCAGGGGGTCTTCACATCGCGAACCCCTTGGCCCTACAACTGTAGAGTTTAGGGTTTTGGGCTTTGGGCTTGTAGGGCCATGCTTCAATCTCAACAGATGAGTTTAGGGCCGACTCCCTCCGCAAACATGAGGTCCTGTGCTGAGGCTGCCACTCACTCATGGGTTGCACGACCCCAAGCCATTGCACATTGGACCAAAATTGTGGCTGAGCCAAGTCTCGGCGTATGGCACTTCATACTACTTTAAATTGCGCAAGCTTAAATGTCTGACCAGCAACACCCAAATCCCTTTATATATGAGATCGCCCTCCATAATCCGTGCACAGGGAATAGGTGTGTAAAGCAAGGGGCTACATTAACCGAAACCAAAATCACCAAAGCTTCTGAACATCACTAGATCAAGCTCAGGTTGGCTTGCCCTCTCAGGGGGTGTTTGGGGTCTCGGGTTCACGGTCCCGTTTCCCACAACAAAAACTAACTAACGGCTAATTTGTGGGTGTATTTTATGGATTCTGCTAGTCTCCCGAAAAGCTCAAGGTTACTGAGGGGGAGGCCAAACCTCCTTCAACACCCCGATGACACTCCTACGAAACCTGTCATTTCCCAACAAAAGGTTATGCAAAGGGGACCCTAGACCATATAAACGCCTTCGTGAACCTTAAGACAGGTTAGGACGTTAGGATTTACCGGCCTATACGCGCGGAGCCCAAGACTTTTCTCGATAGCTTTGCGACGTCT
Organism: Symbiodinium sp. clade A Y106; assembly: GCA_003297005.1. Taxonomy (NCBI): domain Eukaryota; class Dinophyceae; order Suessiales; family Symbiodiniaceae; genus Symbiodinium; species Symbiodinium sp. clade A. The sequence continues at coordinate 44,724 of BGNK01003424.1, read as the reverse complement.
TTGTCTGGAGCCTAAGTTTCGGGTAGCCGAGGTCCAGTCCGAGAAGATGCACGGACCTACAAGGACTTGGTAGATCAGAGGCTTAGTGTGGTTTTAACGGTGTCTCCACGGGTTACGCCCGGGTTCAGATGTTCAATACGGTTTAAGGTTTAAGTTAGACCAGACCCTGAAAGTTATCCAGGCATCTGGTTTTTTGAGCAGATGAGCTGACCGATGACCTTGAACCAAAACACTGAACCCGATATACCCCCAAAGGCCTCAATACCTTGCAATTCTCGCGCAGGGAGTGCTTTCACAGTAAGGGTACTGAAGCGGGCCGAGAAAGCGAGTTACAGCTTTAGGCATGTTCCTGAATGAGTGGGCATTTGGCCTCTCTGGGCTTGCGAGGAATACGGATCTCGGCGCAATGTGCTCAGGGCTCTTTAGCAGAGCTCATTGCCGTGCGCCGCCTCGGGTACCTTGGTGTCAGCAGTGGCCATGGACAGCTATCTCAAAACGCAGGCGCGTACGAATTAACACCGGGTCACCAGGTTGCAGACAGAAACCACCGAGCCAATTTTGTGGTGACTAAGTAAGTGCTGCTTGGCTGACGAAGTACACACGAGGTGCAATCATCTCCGACGCTGCAGAATCCCGAAACCGTCATGCCGGCAAGACACAGAGTAAGTATGCCGGCTTCTGAACAAGTTCAAAACTTGTCACGTCATTACGATGATGATGGTGCTGCTCTTGATGATGATGGCGATGGTGGTGATGGTGATGATGCTGATGATACCCTAGTCAGTGATGTTGGTGATCATGATGACGATATTAACGGTCGCAACCATCTTCGTGAACTCACACTTCCTATCTCAAATCGCACCACGGCAAGTGTGACCAGCAACATCATCGACGAAACAAGAATACAGAGACACCTCGACGGTAGCCCGCCGCAAATATCATCTGAATCTGGGAGTTTCAGAATACGGGGTACCGAATGATTCGCAATAATGACTCAAGATACCGGTATGTGCTAGTATTTATCCCCCAAAACCCATTATGAAGGCCATTCTCTTTGACAAACGACAAGGGCAGTGAAGGGTACCTAAGACGCCGACAAGCGTTCAAGTTTCGTCCAGGCTGCCAGGATTTGAGTAATGCGTGCCTGGCAGGAAAGGGTTTAGGGTCTAGCGGTCTAGCGTTAAGGGTTGTGTTCCAGGGTTACGGGCTTAGGTTTCAGGTGCTGCGATGCGAAGTACGAGGTGTGCGCAACTCTGCCTCCTCGGCGTTTCAGGCTTAGGACTGATACTTTGTTATGTACCTAGAGGCTCCGTATATACTACCATTATGGAATTAGGTTTCAAAAGACCATTCCTATGATGGCTTTAAGGACCTAATTCCATAATGGTAGTATATGTGGAGCCTCTGGGATACATATGATTGGCATAAGTGACAACCCTAAACCCTAAACCCTACACCCTACTAGGACTGATATGATAACTGCTCCATAGGGGCAGGCCTGAGGTTCAGAACTTGACCGGAATCTCAGTGTTCTGTGCTGTCCTGCTTCTGCTGGTTTCTCAGATTCTCCGTCGTTTCGAGGCTTTAGTTTCTATGGGTTTTGGATGGTTTTGGGTACAGGGTAGCCGTGGTTTAGACAACAAGCTCTCTCCGATTCATACAGAAGCCGTATATAGTAGAAGCCAGAAAGTTGGAACATCATTCTTCTCATGCCCTTAAGGTAAAGTATAAGGGATCCCAGCACTAATCCTCCTAAAGCATGTTCCAACTTTCTGGCTTCTACTGTAACTTGACCAATATATATACCAGTCGTTAGGGTTCCTAGTTTAGCATTTATAGTTGCTATATAGTTGGAACACAAACAAGCAGTTGAGGCCCCTTTACGAACCGATCTTCCTAAACCCTATAGTAACCCTCTACACCAGCCCTCAAAAGGGACCTTGAAAGGAATATAAACGACGAAGGCCCCTGATTATCCTGATTTTCAAAAACTTCCAGAGAGCCAAGAGCTCGAGTTGAGCTGGCGTCACCTCATAGTATTGCTTATGGTACCTCTTGCAGAAACCCACTTAAGGCCGTAAACCCTCAACCTTTGGAAACCCCTAAACCCTATGGTACCTCTTATAGAGACCCACTTAAGGCCCTAAGTCATCCTAATGTTGGCCTCGCGCCGCTCCTGCCGAATCACCTCCTCGGAGGCCTCTGCAACTCTTTCCCTAAACCCTAAACCCTAGTAAAAGAACCCTTACAGGCCCCTCAAAAGAATCCTTAAATGAGCCCTTCCAGACCGATTCAAGGAACGCTTAAAAGGCCCCCCCAAAAAACCCTTGAAGACCCCTTAAAGGGACCCTTAAAGACCCCTAGGGACTCCTTAAAGACCCCTCTTAAAGGGACCCCTAAAGACCCCGAGGGACTCCTTAAAGACCCCTTAAAGGGACCCTTAAAGACCGCTTAAAGGGACTCCTTAAAGACTCCGTAAAGACCCCTTAAAGGGACCCTTGAAGACCGCTTAAAGGGACTCCTTAAAGGGACCCCTAAAGACCCCTAGGGACTCCTTAAACACCCCTTAAAGGGACCCTTAAAGACCGCTTAAAGGGACTCCTTAAAGACCCCTTAAAGGGACCCCCTAAAGACTTAAAGACCCCTTAAGGGGACCCCTAAAGACCCCTAGGGACTCCTTAAAGACCCCTTAGCATCTGCTCAAGGACCGCCCCGGGAGGGCCCTTTAACAGAATCCTTGTGCTCGTGAAAAGGGTGGGTATTTGAGGCATAGTAGCCTACTTGTCGGGTATCATGGGGAACTAAAGGTTCACCTTTTTCATAATACAAGGATTATATAGGGATTATACTACCCCAAAAAGGTTAAAGGATACCTACTCTACTTCTAGGGTAGAGGGTAGCTGGGGGGGTCTAGGTTTAAAACCTTGCACTAGCGTTACCCTAGGGGTCCATGTACAATATACTTTGGGCCCAATGTACCTAGATAGGAAGGGCTTGAAGGCCAAAGTATATACTACTTGGGTACATGGGCCCTTGGGCAAGGTAGTTGGGGGGTCTAGGCTTAAACGTTAGGATTATAGGGTCATAGTGTCATAGGTTCAGAGTTCAGGGGTTGTGTTTCGGTTCCCTCTGCATTCAAAGCGTCTAGAGAGCTTTCGGGCAGGGATCCGTTTTGACCACGAAACTCGAAAACGACTCTAACTTCACGTACTGACCCCATCTCCTAACCTATGGCCCTTGAAATACAGTTGAATCAGGATCTAAGGAATGAATCTGTTAAGGAGGGTACGGTACCTCCTAGTTCGCACCCTGGGTTTTCAATTTCCGTCGGGTTTGAACGCCCGGGAGCCTTGACCATAAACCCGTAATCCTGTAGAACCCTAAAGTTCTGGAGCCTTAGCGTGGTATTTTGTGAAGCAGCGGCACCACTATAGCCCCTTACGGCCTCATACAGAAAAAATGACATACAACTGAATACTCTGAAGACTAGCTGAGATACCTAGTAACATAGAATACCCTACAACCCATCCCAGTTCAGACAGACTAAGAAACAACCAGTCTTCAGGCACAAAGTTCGCTCGGGACGCCACCCGCCGTTTCTGCCGCAGGCGCGCTGCCTCCTCCCTCAGGGTTGAGGGTTAGTTTCCACTCAGTATTCTGTGAAGATCCAAAGACAAGGGACTAAAAGCGTTTCATGCGGTCTTATAGCTTCTTGCTTACTGGTGTTGTAATTGGAATGTGGAAGGACTTTAATTTGAGAAGGGTGTTTAGAGGTCTCGTAATAGGGTACCGTTTTTTCATGCCTTCAAAAGCACACTAAGCGTGTCCAGCAATGTGAAAGGAGGGGCAGTTTTTGGCCTGTCCCTAAACCCGAAACCCTGAACTCTGCAATTCTCTGAGCCCTAGACTAGACCCTAAACCATTTAAGCCCCATAAACCCTAAACCCTGTAAAATCCTACAAGCCCTAGAGCACCCTAATCCCTTTTCTGTCGACCCCGTCGTTCCTAAAAGGCCCTGGCCCTAAACGGCCTGAGCTTCGTCCCCAAGCCCGAGACCAAGCGGGAAGAGCCAGAAAAGGCCTGCAAAAACCCTGAGATCCAAAATGGACGCTTGGACGATTCAGCAACATGAGACATCTGATGTATAAGCTCATCCCCCGCAGACAGACGCGAGGTAATGTAGGGGCCTTAATAATTAGAATAGGGTTTTTGTGCCCATCATACTGTAAAAACAGGAACCCCCCGGCCCAACATAGTATATATTGGTAATTATTCAGGCCCCTGTATTTTTCCACTGCGGCAACATTTGAAGGAGGATGCTCGAATGATCAGGGGTCTACATTGTTTTGTAAGTCTAGCCCGTCTTTGGTTTTGGGGTTTAGGGTTTCGGGTTTAGGGTCTAGCCTGTCTTTGTTGATTCCGTTTGTAGAAGATGGAGGCCTAGTAACATGTAGCATAGGATGTTGAATATTATTCCCTTATCGTCCCCAGTATAAGTACAGTACCGTTTCTCGAGCCTCCGGATTCCCTTTTTCTGAGTCTTCCACTTCCGACAGAGCGTTTCTTCGCGACGGGACGTCTGCTTCTTCTCCTGGCGATATGAGAGGATGAAGGCAAGCCAACATGCAGTATACTACCGTAGCAGCTACAATGACCAGCCGGTTGTGCACAGTCAAAACCTAGCAAGCTGGTAACTAGGCCGGCGGCAGCCAGTAACCACACCTCTCAAGCCATACAGACGACGCACCCTATTTGGGATTCAGCACAGTAGATGTATGCCAGGGTAAACCTTCAGGAATAATACTGGCAATAATTCAGGCTTCTTTGTCGAGTGGGTCGAACTACTAAAGATCTGTCATGAGCTCCACTGCACCTTGTTCACGATCGCGGAATGCTTTACAGGTCCTTTAACCTCAACGTCAAGTTCAAAGATCCTACAGTAAACCCCATAAAGTTGGAAACCGGCTGAAGGCCAAATAGTGCTGGGATCCCCTACATATTCCTCTTAAGGATTGAGGCTACTGGGTTTCCAACTTTTAAGCTTCTGCTGTAAGCCGTCACGAGCTCCTGACCCGACGCACATAAAATACAGAGCTTAAAGTAACCCCAAGGGTCCAAAGGACCCAATAATCAGGTACTCGGTTTTAGGATAGTAGTTATGTAGGTTAGGATTTTGGAGAGTATATGATTATTAGGTACTTGGACCCTTGGGGTAGGGTAGTTCAGCAAGACTGTTAATTATCAATAAGCAGGGGAAACATACCGGTGGCTCTGTACTAGCACGTTTGTTGCACTTCGCGAGTTGCATAGTCCCTAAATCTGCGCCGGCTGTGCCAGCGCATCGAGACGCTGCGCACTGTCCTGCGTAGGCCGCCCTGCGTACTCCTTCGGCGATCAGACATGGGCAATCTGGAAGCTTTCAAGGAGCGTTGTTCGTCGGAGAATCCGAGTGTGTGCATCTGCAACAACTACAAATGTGTGTGTGTATATATATACATATATATATAATATTATGTGCAATTACACACATACGACACGTTCATGTGGACATATACATACATACATACATACATACATACATACATACATACATACATATATGTGTTTATACCTATATATGCATATGCATATATACATATACATATATATATATACAGTGTGTTTATTTATGTCTGTGTGTGGATGGATGGATGGAAGGAAGGATGGATGGCTGGCTGGCTGGCTGGGTGGGTGGGTGGGTGGGTGGGTGGATGGGTGGATGGATGGATGGATGGATGGAGGGATGGATGGATGGCCGCATGTACATGCAGATTGTGGTGGATCGTCAGCAGGCATCCTACACGGTAGCTGCTCAGACTACCTGTCCCGAAAACAGCCATGAGGGCGGTACGACAACACCCCCCCCCCCCCNCCCCCACCCCCGATCCCCGTAAACCCTCAGCCATTGGAACTGAGGGAGCTGGGCACTCGACCCAGATGTCAGAGACCACTTGCCGACACCGCGCCTTTGAAGTTTGAAACGCAATGGCACCACTAGCAAAGGGCATAGGGTTCAGTGTCCGCGACTAGACAGAACAAACCGTATAGATCTTAAACCTGAACCTGGCGATCCCAACATCCCAAGATCATGCTTCCAGCAGACTTGAGCGTGTTGACACCTGACCTGCGGTTTGGGGTTTAGGAGCCAGAGACAAAGTAGACCAGGCATCACGCAAAGGTCAACTTGAATATAGCTGAGACGGGTTAGCATCGGAGTTTGGGACGGAGGGGATTGTGAGGCAGTCGCGATGAGTACTGCTGACTCCAAGTCCTAATCCTCCAACAGATGGTGTTATAAAGCTGTTTGGACCCAGCATTGATCTGTATGGGTTAGGCTCTGGCGGTTCATGTTGGAGGCTTTCCTGTGTAGGGCCGACTGTGTCGGGCGCAAGTTACTGGTGCAACTGCCTCAAAGCGTGACCTGCCACCTCTCAGTCCCAGCAACCTCCCGAACTCCTAGGGTTAGAGCTGAGGGTTTATCGGATCTCCCTGTTTGTTGCGTCCACACACGCAGTTTCGAGACTTCAAGTTTACGATTTAGGGTGCGTGGCTCAGAGCTTTCGTCCAGGATTGGTTTAGGGTTTAGGGTAGAGCCTCTCTCTGACACTTAGTCTGACACTTAGGGAGAATCTCGTGCAGGCATCAACGGAAGCTGAAATCGCTGAGCAGTAAACCCAGACTTCCTGCTCCTCCTGGGCAGCTTCGAGAATGCGTGGCTTTGGAACTATCGGTTTAGGGTTTAGGGTTTAGGGATTTAGGGCAAAGTTTAGGGTTTAGGGTTTTGGGGTTTAGGGTTTAAGGGTTTAGGGGTTTAGGGTTTAGGGTTTCGGGGTTTAGGGGGTTAGGGTCTAAAGGCGGCACTAAACCTTCGTTCATCCCCAGCCAGGACCTTCCAGGTAGAGTACCCTTTAATGGAGCCCTTGCGCTCTTTAATACTGGGTATGTAGACCTAAACCCTAAACCCTAAACCCCGTTTAGGGTTTAGGGTTAGGGTACACTAAAGGGTAGTTGGGGGTCTAGGAAACCCCTAACCTTCAGCCTCGACTCGGTCAGTTTACTTCGTATGCGCACCAGATCTGAAACTCAATCCCATGACCCTAAACCTGAAAATGAACCTCACCTTAAGGACGAAATGAACCCTAAAAGGGCTTAAGGTTCATATACCATATAGGGATTCATAGTATATGGGTTATATGGGTATAGGGCCCCTACTTTTAAGGCTCATTTGGTCCTCCAGGCACTGCAAACGAATTCTAAATCCTGAAAACAAACCTTGCCCCCAAACCGCACATCCAAAAACGGGAGATCACTTAACGGCAAAACTCAAAAGAACCAGACCCTATTGTTGAAGAAATGACAGACAACCTTGAACAAACCGCAACACGTTCTAAATCATAATTAACCAAAATCGGACAACGCTCAAACAACCGTCAAACTTACCACGCACCCCCAACCCTCAACCCTGAACCCTCGACCCTATAAACTCTAAACCCTGAACCCCTGAACCCTTGAACCCTAAACCCTTTAAAAAAACAGGCGCTGCCTTGAGGTTCATCGACCTGCCACAGCTCTCCTCGGCTTCGGAGATTTGCCAGTTGGTAGCGTTTTCCTTAGCCTACCAAACCCTACCCTTACGGACGAAATGAACCCTAAAAGGGTTTAAGGTTCATATACCATATAGGGATTCATAGTATATGGGTATAGGGCCCCTACTTTTAAGGGTCATTTGGTCCTCCAGGACTCCAAAGCTCGAACCCTGTATAGTATAGGGCCTGGACTTCAAACAAACCCTGAACCCAAAGACACGAACACGCGAAAAGCCTAAATTTCACTCCCGAAGGCGCCGAACGCGACGCAATAAACGCCTAAACCCCATAAGCTCTGCAAGTGCTATAAACCCTATCTGCCTTATCATCCCTACAAACCCCTAAACTTCAAAACGTCAGAATCCCCAAACCCTTTATATACCCTATATAGAACCTTAGACCCTAATACTGCGAAACCCTGAAAGACACAAGACAGAACCCTCGAGCCCTGACGAGTGGCTCCACGTGCAAGCTGCAGGTATCGCCAGCCAGTAATGCCGGCACCAAAACTCCTGCGTAGGGAAGCGGTAGGGTTCAGTCTAGGGCTAGAGTCGGCTAGAGTCTAGCGTGTCCGGGTTCACGCTCAGTTTCGGCTTTAAGGGCTGATCGGAGAGGAGTTTGGGAAGCTTCGGCAAACGCAGAGATGCTCTAGGGTTTCTCGCCAGGAGGGCATGAATTGCGAAACTCTCCAGCTCAAACCTCAAGCCCCGAACCCATACCAGACATCGTCAACCTAACACCAAATGCTAGGCTGCAAGGCGCAAAACTCTCTCTTGCTTGCTTGCTTGCTTGCTTGCACGGCGTGTGGGCTTGAGGGAGGGATCCCCTAGCCCCACGTTTGGACGTTTGGTCTGGTGTGCGTTCTGGGGGGGGGAGCTTGGTAGCCCTCTCTCTCTCTCTCTCTCCCTCTCTCTTCGCTCCGCTTTCCTATCTCTCCTCTCCCGTCTCCCCTCTGAGCTCTTCCCTCTCGCTGTCTCGGTCTGTCTCTCTCGGTCTCTAGACGGTAGGTAGATAGGTAGGTAGATCCTGCACCACTAGTAGTAGGCAGGGAACCACTTAAGTTTCAAGTGCCGAAGCGAGTTTTCAATGCAAAGCGCTCAGCCTCTACTAACCACACGGAGACACAGAGAATGAACTGACTGCGGAGTCCCCTGATACTACACTTTAACATGTACGTACAGTTATTTAACAAACCCGATAAAGGCCTTTTTGTAAGGGCGTTCCTAGTTAATTACAACAGAGTGTTACAACAGGTTACTACGGTTAGCATGGTTCTATAGAGTATATCCGGGAAGACTGTCAGTAGCAATTCAGGTCTCTATTTTCGACGATCCACGAAATGCGACAAGCTGAATGCAGAGCTTGGAAGCAGCTGGAAGCCCAAAGAAGCCAATGCTACGAACAAAAGGTATGCAGGGCAACGGCTTAGGCGTCGATTCTTTGCTGAAAGGGCTCTTTTCCGATAGGGCGATTTCATGCAAGGTCCAGGACATTGTAGGGACCTGAAGGACCAAATGACCCTTAAAAGTAGGGGCGCTATACCCATATACTATGAATCCCTATATGGCACATGAACCCTAAACCCTTTTAGGGTTCATTTCGTCCTTAAGGATATTGTAAATTGATAGGCTTTGATTGAACCTGCATGCTGCTACAAGCTGCAGCACGAAACCTGACACTCTTTAAACCCGCAAACCGTTAAACCGAGTTCCAGCTTCACAGACCAGAACCTAACATAGAATGATTTTGATTTCGTGATCCCTTTGCATCTTGTCTGATCCCCAAACCCTGCGCCTCCTAACCATAAGCAAAGCCCTAAACCCTGAAACCCTAAACCGTCAAACCTTAAACGCTAAATCCTTAGCCCTGAAAAGTAAACAGTCTAGAAACCTTACAGAACTTATCGACTGTCAACGGAACCCTTCAAGTAACCCTACTCTAACCATTAAGAGCCACATCCCATCTACCATCGGAGTTAGGATTAGGGGGACCCTTGGGAATATAGACCCTCTCAACAAGGTTCCTTCGAAGAGACACAGAAGTAGGGTTACGAACGTTCCCCCTTTCCCTCAGACTACCTAGCCCTAAGGGTCCAAGTACCTAATTATCATATACTCTCCAAAATAGTAACCTACATAACTACTATCCGAAATTTGAAACCTAAGTACCTAATTATTGGGTCCTTTGGACCCTTGGGGTAGGATACCAAGCCAACTGCCTCGGGTGGAAGACTGGGCCACAGAGCGTCGTGCCGATCACAGGGGCTACGGCCTGGGGGGCCAGGGGTTTAGGGTTTAGGGTTTGTGCTTGGAGTTTCGAGCTCAGCGTGAGGGTGTCGGAGTTAGGAATTACAAGGCTCGGCGAATTTGGGGGTTTAGGGATTATAGGGGGGGTATCTTCGGAGTTTCGGCTAGAGCTGGAGTTCCATGTGTTTTTGGGGGGTTACGATTCGATGTGTGCTTCTTCGTTGTTTTTGCCGGATAGACCTGGAAACTTTGTGTCTCAGCACTTCTCTTACTGCACTATGCCTACGCAGTTTTTCTGGCCAGTGTGAGTAATCCATCAAACGCAACCCAGGCTTCGTTATTGCTAGAGCTCAAACGAACTTCGGGTGGGTCTTCCCTGAGGACGGGTCTGTGGATTTGGGGCTCAGAAATGTAGGGGCCTATATAATTCGAAGTGGGTTCTCGGGGGTCTAATATAGCTTTGACTGCAGTAATAAGCAATTCGAGGAATAGTCTCAATATTGAACCTGGAAGAGGCACCCAAAGCCTAGGGGATAGAGGTTCATAGGCCCTCAAACCTAAACACTAAAACTCTGGACCCCAAACCCCTGAACGCTGAGTACACCCAGACCCCCCAAAAGCCTAAACCCTGAACGGGTTTAGGGGTGCAGGGGTTCGTAGGGGTTGAGTCGGTAAGTTGAGGAGTTTTGCGTGTAGGGTTTTATGGGTTTAAGGACTGGGGATTAGGATGCTTAAGGGCCTATAGGGCGAATATGCATGCTGGAGGGTTTGGGAGGACGGCATGCACTGACCTACAGATCCAAAAGGATCATGCTAATAAAGGGGCCTTAATAATTAGAATAGGGTTTTGGGGCCAATTATACCATAGTTATAATAAGAACCCACCCAAAATAGTATAGGTACTTCTTAAGGTCCCTTCATTACAGACCCTAAAGGATCATGCTAGCAGGGGAGCCTTAGAGGCTTCTTCTGTACTACATACATTCATGGCCGCGGGTTTCAGAAAGACAGGGAAGGAGAGAGAGAGAGAGAGAGCGAGACAACGACAGAGAGAGAGAGAGAGGAGGAGGAGGAGGAGGAGGGAGATGGAGGCAGAAGGAAGGAATTACAACAATAACGAAGAGGGCAATGACTGCGAACCGAAAATCAACTACTTACACTTAAGCCTTTTGTGCCTTAAGGCTTGGGGTCTTGGGCGGGCCTTAACGACTCAAACCCACACTTCTACACCCTCATCCCAAAAACCGCCCTCTTTGTGGGATTTTGGGGCATTTTAGAGTTTCTTCTGTTGATTTCCTTGTAATTCAAGGTGTGCTTGACAAGCTTCGAAAACACCCTAAATTAGTACTATGTATGGACGCTCCTGGAATTAAACATACTCTTCTGGCTCCGACAGTGTTAGGCCACCTGCGAGGCGCTGCAGTATGCTGTTCATTAGCAGCATTACCCCCCAAACCGTGAGAAAACCAACATTAGGGTATATTTAGGGTTTTTTCGAGAGCCGAGTGTGCACCTTTTCATCTCGGGGCGGTCGAGGGATTAGGGTCTGCACAGCCTACACCCTGAACCCCTCCATCTCAAACTCCAGGGTTTGTAAGGGTAGGGGTTACGTGTGTCGGTTAAGAGGCACCAAAGCAAAAGACTGTCCATGCCCGCCTGAAACCTTCAAACAGCTGAAAACTCTAACAACAAGCGAATTGCAGCCTGCCTAAAGTCCTAAAGCTGAGACCCGTAAGCTAAACCGAAACCTGAATATAAACACTAAACGCTGCTCTAAACCCTTGACCCTGAAACCCAAAGCCCTAAACCACCTGAGAGCGGCTAAGGCCTCAGCTCGAAAATTCAGGCCGATATCCCGATCCTTCGTGGGGCTGGAGCGGGACAGTTTAGGGCTTTGGGTTTAGGGTTTCGGGGTTTAGGGTTTCGGCCTTGTAAAGGACATCTTACAGGGTTCAGGGTCTACGTACGGGATCAGGGATTGTGTAAGTCGCTTACAGTTGCAGACTTCCGGCATCACGAAAGTGAGGGCCCAAACTCTGCAGCAAACGAGCTGAGGCTCAAGACAAAACCCCAAACCCAAAAACCTAAAAACCTAAGTCTTTAAACTTTAAAGTCTTGGGATTTTACAAAGATAGGCTGAAGGCTTTTCTGTCTAGGAAGGTTCGGCATGTGGGGTCCCAGGCCTGGTGGGCGATCCAGTTCATATAATATGGGTTTAGGGTTTAGGGTTTAGGGAAAAGTTAGAGTATTTAAGGCTTGCGATGAGAAACTGAGCGTGTCACCTCGGAAGCCGCAGGCCGGGTCACTGCAGTCTGACTTGGAGGTATGTGTATAGTGGCCTTAATGATTAGAATCGGGTTTTGGGGCCCACTATACTGTTAATCATACGAAGGAACCCCCCATGAGCGTATAGGTAATTATTTAGGCCCCTATCCCTAAGGCTCAAAATAGCCCAAAAGCCTTATATAGTATGGTCTTTAGGCCCAAAAGCCTTAATATATGAGTCCTTAGAGCTTTATAGGGTATAGTATAAGAGGGTCTGGGTCTGCAGCTTTGAAGGCTTCATCTTTCGAACGCTCAGGGCGTAAGGTGGAGGATTCAGTTTAAGGCTTTAGGATGCTTTGCCTTTGCCTTTGGGTTTAGGGTTTAGGGTTTAGGGTTTAGGGTGTAGGGTTTAGGGTTTAGGGTTTAGGGTATGGGAGTATCTCCCGAGTTTAGAGACCAACCTATACAAAGCCCTGTGACCTTACACAAATCCAGCACAATCCCTGCAACATAAGCTTTAAGCCCTGAACCACTTTGTTGGAGAACACCCTTTATCACTGAATCCTAGAACCTAAACCCTAACACCCTACCCCAAACCCTAAAAACCCCAAGACCTCAAACCTTAAACCCTAAAACCCTAAAGCCTCAAACCTTAAACCCTAAAACCCTAAAACCTCAAGCTTAAACCCTAAAGCCCTGACCCCCCCCCCAAAAGACCGGTGAATTCACCGGGAGCTCGGCGGCATCGAGGTTCAAGTTGGCGAGGACGGCCGTGACCTCGAAATGCTGTGGTGTAGCACAGGGGTCTTAAGAATTAGAATAGGGTTCCTTTAATAAACGGGGTCCTACTAAGGGCTGTTATAAGGATCTAGTATAGGGGCCTTAATACTTAGAGCAGGGTTTATGTGCACATTTTTGTGTGTAGATATATATATATATATACACACATAAGAAATCAAATCAACAACCCGGTTTTGATCCGCAGCTGGGGTTAGAGTTGGGAATTTGGTGTTTAAGGTGTAGGGTGTACGGGTGCATTGTAACTGTAAGGTTTTGGGTATTGGGCGTATAGAGCTTACGGTTCTATTACTCTCACATACCCTAAACCCGAAACCCTAAAACCCAAACCGTAACCCCTAAACACTGCGACTTAGGATAAGGGCTTGCTCAGGATTGCTTAGGGCTGAGCGGTGACTTTGGGTCTTTTTTGACCTCGGAGGCACCGTGTTCAACCTCGATAGTTAGAATAGGGTTTTGGGTTTTTTTGGTTTAGGGTTTAGGGTTTAGGGTTTAGGGTTAGGGAAAAAGAATAGGGTTCGAGTGTTTTGGGGAACAGTTCAGTATATAGAGTAGATAGAGATATAGTTAGTACTGGGACCCGAAGGAATAGTACTACCAATTGTTGTCTTTCTGGCTATCATCAAACGGACATCAAGCTGGACACATCATGTTCATCGCCGACACTCTATCATCATATCTATCAGCTGGCTGATGCTGAACAGCTTCGTTTGCTCCCAGGACACTAAGCAACCACACACAGATCCTGCAAAGCTGCTCCCGATGCATTGTCTCACCTTCACACTTCCATTCGGCACAACACAAAGTCTGATCTCGCTGATCCGGTTGATGATATAAATCCTGCGTTACCGCACTATCCATAATACGGAATTTACCATAATTCCCATAGTCTAGGGTCGATAAGGTAATGCGGGATTGATATCATCAACCGTCACCCCACCACTTGGGACTTTCTCGTAGGGAGATGGCTCTGTGAGCACACCAAATCTCGGTGGCCTCGGCCTGCGCTCCCAAGCTTTCGCAATGGACTTAGGCTAGGTTCCTGAGTAGCCCCTTTATGATAGGGGTACCCTTTTCCTAATATTCTGGTTTATTCTGTTTTCATCGGGGGACCCGAAAATAAAAAGTGCAAAAGTGTCCTACTCAGGAACCTAGTAGGCTTGGGTCCGCATCCACACGACCAGGCCAGCAGCTGCGATAAGAAGCGGCCAGCTGTGAGTGTGGCTTTGAACCGAGACCACCCTCACCTGCCGCTGACACTGACCATGAGTGCTGAGTGAGTGCGCCCTTGGCCGCGCGCCCCATGCGAGGCAATTCCCAGAGGCTCCATGTACCCATATAGGGACCCCTTTAAGGCCTAAGTACCTACTATATGGGTACATGGAGTCTTAGGGATTAGCTGGATGCTGTCAACACTTTCAACGAGCAAAAGGCTTCGGTAACTGGCTTTGTTGGAGCCCTCATCTGGTTTAGGGTTTAGGGTTTATTAGGGTTTGTGACCTCCGAGCAGCCACTATTACACACGCTTGACGTTGCCCTGCATGAATCCCACTTGCTTGGGCAAGCCAGGTGGAGGATTCTTGAATTTCGGGCTTTCCTGCTTACGAAGAAGGCTTCTTCAACATATTGGGGAAACATATTTTTCCCCAAAGGGTTAGGGGAAGAAATTTGTTCCCCCCCAATATGCTGAGATGTTCGCACCCTCTCTCCTCTCTCTTCTCTCTCTCGCCGTCCAGGTATGCGGATGCTGTGCATCCGCCGCTGCAAATCGGGTGTGATGGGCCAGATCGGCATCGCAATGGATCAAGCACACGCGGACAGCTACGGGCTAGCACACGGTAGGTAGGGCGGCCTCTCCACAGAATAACAACGCTTCCTGATGCTTCCCGCTGGCGTCACATACCCTGAGATTTGCAAACTCCCATATCTGCGAAACTCCCAAAAATGAGAGAGGGTCTGAACTAATTAGGGTCCCAATGGAAGCCTTTTATATCGCAGTTCATCAACTTCCACTTCAAACCAGTACCGTAAAGGCATAGCCTGAGTCGGAAAATGCTCCTACATGCTAAACTCTGCACCAAGAACTTACCTCAAGCCCCCACAGAGGATTTAGGGTGAAGGGTATATATTCCGCTATCGTTATAACTAGGAAACCATACAACATCATATCTTACAGTTACAGCAAGGAGCCAAAGCAAGCTCATATACATAGTTGAAGGGGAACCAATATCTTGTGGCATACTTGTGTATGTATATATATACATATATATATATATACACATGTATATATATATATATGTATACTTATGTATATGTATGTGTGTATATATATATATGTAGTCATAAAAGGTAAGCCATATGAGAGTGATCCGAAGGCTTGCTGGTACGGGGCTGGCACCTTGCGAAGGATCAAGGCTGCCAAGGCCTCGCGGCTCCAGGCTTTTTTGTTTTTTGTTAAAGCCTTTTTGGCTCTAAGGGTTCTTCTGGTTTTAGGGTTTAGGGTGGTATAGGGTTTAGGGTTGAGGGTTTAAGGGTTTAGGGTTTGGGGGTTTAGGGGTTTACGGTTTAAGGGTTAGGGGTTTAGGGTGCAGGGGCTTAGGGTTTAGAGATGAGGATTTAGGAGGGATTAGTGTTCAGGTCTCAGGGCTCAACGTTTGAAGGTTCAAAAGGCTTTTCGCTTCGGGTAATTATGATTGGTTTAGGGTTGGGGATTTTGCCTTTAGGCTGTCGGTTGGGGTTATGCTTTCTGTAAGGATACAACTCAGCCTGCAGGTGCAGAGTGCTAAGGGTTTCAGACCTATTGAGGCGGTGCACCACTATCTTGGGCAACCCGCCGGTAAAGCCGCGCTGAAACGTTACATAACCAACAAAGCAGACATCAAAGCTCCCTATTTCTGCGTGCGTAACCCGACCAGCAGAAACCTGGTATCTGAAACCCCATCAACCGAACCCTAAACCCTAAATCATAAACCTGCCATGCCCTTCCACACATGGGTGGCTGTCAAAATTAGGGTCCCTTTTGGGTCCGGAATGTAATGCGGCACCTATTATTTAGGGTACCCCAAAAGGGACCCTAATTTTGACAACCACCCACATGGTTCTTGCATCCTCGGGGATCTTTGCATCCCCTGGGCTCCTCTACGAACTCATGGATGCAATCTTTGCACAATAGCCCTATGGGTCCATGTGCCCGAATACTATATTATACTTTGGTCTTAAAGTAGTCCCTAAATAGGTACTTTGGTGCCAAAGTATATATGATTTGGGAACATGGACCCTTAGGGCAGCCTGTTATGCGACAGATGGTTCGGGAATGCAGTGGAGTGGCTCTATGCGATGAGTAGTAGACGCGACGTTTCGTGACTTCATATCCTCAGGCAACACATGCTTAGTCCAGTGCGGATAACTGGAGCACATGTCCAATATGATGTCACTGCAATGGCGAGAAATCATGAATTTTGTTTGCGTCTTTCAGTTGCTGCATCTGTTTGTCTTCAGCATGAACAGTTATTGTGTGCTTATGCCTACATAATATGCGCCTTATTAACATAGCTTGGCTACATGCGTTGCCCCAACCAAACCCCAAGCCCGAAACCTGAAGCCCTGAGCCGGAGAAACCCCAACCTTAAAACCGGACTAGAGCCCTAACCCGTACCGTAAGGCCTAAGCCCTAAACCCTTAATTACCTTAAACCACCGTAATCATAACCTACTTGGGAGTTTCCGAAAATAGGGGACCCTAATATAGTACCCTCAATAGTAGGATCCTTATTATAAGGAACCAAAATGAGGTACGAAACTCCCACTTTGCTGTAGGCTCTGACCACAAACCCGAACACTGAATTTATAGGCACGCCCTACAACAACAAAAAGCCGCTCCCGGCAGTTAAAGGCAAACGTTACAGGAACCCATTATAGACTCGTTTGAAGGGAACCTTTAAACTTAAAGGGACCCCCATAGATCCCTTAATGGAGCCCTTAAAGGAGCCCTGAAAGGGACCCCCATAGATCCCTTGAAGGATCTCTTAGAGGCCTCGTCGCCGACAGCACCCGGAAGCGCCGTGAGCCGCCCCAGGGAGAGCTCCGCGCCGATCTCGAGGTTCATGTAACGGTGGGATTATTTTTTTTTCTTGGGGGGGGGGNGCGGGTTGGGGTTTTAGGATTTTGGGGTTTAGGGTTTTAGGGTTTAGGGTTGGGGAGAAGAGTTTGGGGGTTTTTAGGGTTTGGGGATTTGGGTTTGGGGCTTCGGGTAAGGGCTTTGGGAGAGTTTATACGTGAGGGACTGAAGTCCAAAACAGGCTTTCAACTATGGTAGGGTTATATAAACCCCAGCTACTAAGTATAAAAAGGGCTTAGGGGGTAAGTTGTAGGGTCATGACGGTTGCAGCTGAGTGCTAGGGTCTTGTGGATGGAAATGAATCTTGGATATAGGGTTTGGGTCAGGATTTAGGATGATTTCGGGGTTTAAGGGTCGGTTGCGGGGTTTGGGGTTAGCGGGTTGCGGTTGCAGGGTTTAGGGATTTTAGAGTTTAGCGGGGGTGCAGTTGCAGGATTCCTTTAAGTGTTCCTTAAGGGATCGGTGAAGGTTCGGCATTTGGGATTTCGGATATGGGATTTACGTCGGTGTACGGCTTAATTGGGATGCAGGACTTACGGCGTAGGAGATTTGGGACGGTTTCTGGGTGTTTGTCGCAATATCTGGGCCTGATCTAGGGAACACACGAGTCGAATAGCCCAGAAATCCTATTAAATCACGAAACCCTGAAGCCCTACACAAACAAACCTCAACAGCACATACTTACCCATGTTTGCTGATTGAGATTGTTTGTCGCAGCCGCCTCGTGCTTGATGGCCATCAGTGCCGCATGAAACTGCAGCGCTCGCCGGTGGCAGTCCACCTTCACGCGGCGTTATCTGGCTAAGACAGCTAAGACTCATAACCACTCAACAATAGTAGTAGCAATGATTGATAATGGTCATAATGACAGCAAACTTGTACTAGAACTTTTTAAGTGATAGATACCGCAGCAAGTGCTGCTTGAATACGTGGAGCCTGACTGTAGGGTCTGCAGTTCAGTTTAGGGGGAGATCCCTAGTCAACCCGAGAAGCAACCCAAAAGAACCCAGAACTCTTTAACTGGATTAAGGCTAAGGGCTTACCTAGACCCTCCAACTACATACCCTCTAATCTACCTTGAAATGCCCACGATTAAAGAACCATAAGAACTCCATGACTCTTTAACTTAAATCATCGAAACGTTATTCTACCCTTCTAGAAGCCTTCTACGACCCGAAGAGACCCGTAGGGACCCTTTGTCCCTCAAACAAGTAATTTCAAGGATCGACGGCCAATCCAGTACCCTAAACACCGAAAGCCTGGACCCCTGAAGCACCATGTACACCCTTGTAGGGCTTTGGGTTAAGGGGCTTGGGTTATAGCGCAGGGCTGCAAAAGAAGAATCCCAAAACAGCCCTCATCTTCTTGGCCTCTTTCGAACGCAGCTCCAGCCGCTGCACAACCACCACAGCGAAGTGTCGCCAATGGCCGTTTCGCCTGTTTGGATTCGGAGATTTTTGAGATTCAATAAACCCCGAAACCCTAAACAAAATCTAGAGCCCTAAACCCTATAAACCGTATTCATGGCTTTTGGGGCAGGCTGGAGAGTCCTCAAGTCTTTTGTTAAGTTTAGAATTTAGTGCATGGATGGTCGGGAAGGCTTAACTTAGGGTTTCAAAATGGCAATGGTCCTCTGGGGCGTAAAACCTTCAGAGTGCAGGGCTTTCGAAACTTGGTTTGGGCCTCGACTCTGGAGGGCACATTTTGGGCTTGACTCATACTTAGAAAGCTCAAAGCGCCTCAAGCGACTCCCCTAACTCTAGAAGCTGCATGTGCCCGTCCCCCCAAAGTGTTTGCAATTAGGATTGTTGTCTGTTTTCATGATTACTATGAATACACAGCCACTCACACATGCTGAACCGCCATTCTGCACTCTATCCCCTTATACAAGGCCCTTCTAAACGCAGCGGAAACAAATATGAATACCCTTATAGAAATCTTCGCTCACACCCCCCCTGCAGGACCTTCTGCATGCAGGAAGCGCTTCAGGTCAATCTGACCTAATCCTAAACCCAAGCGTACACAACAGCCTGAAAGGTTGGTGAAGCTGTGTCCAAGTATTTACACAAAACCTAGCAAGCCTGAGCACTCCGGAGTCTTTGGAATAAACCGCAACTTGTAGGGGTTTAGGGTTTGGCTTAAAGTCAAATATAGGGGCCCCAATAGTTAGAATATGGTTCTGGGGCCCATTATACTATAAGTATAATCAGGAACCCCCAAAATAGTACAGGTAATTATTTAGGCCCCTACAGTAGGGCTTGGCATTGAGAGTCTAGTTTTATGGGCCTGCGGGAGACGACTCCAGGCGTCGAGGTTTTGGCACGCTTCTTTGAGCAGCGAGTCCGCTTGCCTCCGCTGCAAAGTTGCGTGGCTTCAAGAAGACTACTCCGGGTCCATGTCCTGAAGTATGTACATTGTTACACTGGCCATAAACAGCCTTAACAATCACCGAACCCTAAACCCTAAAATACCTCGAAAGGGCTTTCAGAGAAGGCTGAATGTCCAAAGGAGGTTGTAAGCCACCTCCCTTATGCCCAAACTGGGTTCTGGTCAAGGAACTTAGGGCGGAGAATATCTCCCCACATTATTTTTCTGCTTCTGTCGCCATTTTTTTTTTTTTTTCGGCCCTCGGCCCTCGCCACTATGACTCTATTACTCTATTCCACGATTACTCTATTACTGTATTACTGTATTACTCTATTACTCTGTTACTCTATTACTCTATTACTCTACTACTTTATTACTCTAGGACTTTCTTACTCTATGACTCTATTACTCTCCTACTCTACTATTCTATTACTCTATTACTCTTTTACTCTATTACTCGATTACTCTATTATAACTCTATTACTNTACGCTCTTACTCTATTACTCTTTGCTTTATGACGGTCCCTTTATGACTCTATGACTCTATTATTCTATTACTCGGTTATTCTATTACTCTATTACTCTCTTACTCTATTACTCCATTATTCTATTACTCTATTACTCTATTACTCTATTACTCTATTACTCTATTACTCTATTACTCTATGACTCTATGACTCTATGACGCTATGACTCTATTACTCTATGACTCTATGACGCTATTACTCTATTCCTATATTACTCTATTAGTCTATGACGCTATGACTCTATTACTCTAT
>BGNK01003424.1:10746-24444 GCA_003297005.1 Symbiodinium sp. clade A Y106 | reverse complement strand
TCTATTATTCTATTACTCTATTACTTTATTACTCTCTTACGCTCTTACTCCATTACTCTTTACTCTTACTATTTGTATTACCATTACCATTACCATTACTATTACTATTACTATTACTAGTACCATTACCATTACTATTACTATTACTTTTACAATTACTATTACTATTCATAACAAACACGCGAGAAAAAAAAAAGGCCACAGGTGCAAAAAAATAAATGGCTGCAAAAATAGGCCCTCCCTTATTTCTTATCTGTGTTACCATAACAAGGATCTGCCAATAAATAACATGTTTTCTCATTACAGCAACTAAAATCCTTAGCAAACCAAACACTTAAAACAACCGTACTAAGCGGGTTTCAGGTTTACAGTAGACACCGAAAGCCTAAACTCTGAACCTCAACCCCCCTAAACCCTGAAATCACCTCACCGATGCCTTGATGCTAAAAGGAGCTTGAGAGCCAGGGCTTCTAGTTGGGTAGGGCTTCTGGATTTAGCGTGAACTTTTTGGGTTCTTCTCATCTAAGCTCCGACATTCGGAGCCCATTGCTGTTTACCGTTTACCTTAAGCTTTAACGTTTCAGGTTTAGAATTGAGGTTGGTGCCGCTCTGATACTAGGTTCCCCAGTAGGCCCTTCATAATAAGGGTACCCTTTTTCCTACTATTCGGTTTTAATAAGGGAACCCCAAAAGAAAAAGGGTAAAAGGGTACTACTGGGGCACCTAGGATAGGGTTTTGTGAGATTTATGCAGGGTTCTCTGTAAGCAGGTATACCTGAATTCGTAGTTCAGGGTGTTGGCGTACAGTCCAGTAAGTTTATGTAGGCACTGCCACAAAATAATGCTGCTACATATTCATGCCCTCGATCCCAGTAGCCCGAAAGACCGACATCGCTAACACCTCGCAATCAAATTCTTAGGGTTTAGGCGGTTTAGGGATGTTTAGGATGCTATAGGCTAGGGTTTCAGGGTTCGGGTATGGATTGGCTGCGTGGGACTGTCGTCGATGAAGAACCCCGCATCGAGTTTTGGCAGGAGGACGCGGCGGGTGGCTCGCCCTGGAGTCTGCTTTTGTGAAAATTGCCGCAAGTGGCCGCAGAAATCTCGGCGGGTTCGGCCTCGCCTTTGACCAGGCCCGAGCCGAGACAACGGAACCGAATGCGTTGGCGGGCTCGCATTTGAAGCGTTTGCACCATATCTTGAAGTTTCCCTTACCGGGCTATTCCAAAAGGCACCGGTGTAAAACCAGATCACTCATCGACAAGGGTGCCGTCTGTTTGCACTGCGCAAATCCCGCAGCTGACTGGGCAAATGATGTCATTGTTGTCACCGTCGTAAATCTTCTGAAATAAAGCCCCTTTGCATCTGCTCAAGACTGCTCAAATAAAGCCCCAAAAACCCTTTACATCGACTCAAACATAGCCCCAAAGACCCTTTACATCTACTCAACTAAAGCTCCAAAGACCCCCCGTTGTATTAGCACCCATCTGGTTAGATTTTCCCCCATCTGAACCAAATTCTAAAGATTTCAGTTGCATTTTTGCCCATCTGGTTGTATTCACATCCATCTAGTTGTATTTCGCCTTATTCTTTTTTTTTATCCCTTCTATTTCGCCTTATTCTCGCGTTTAGGGTTTAGGGGTATGGAGGCTGTAGGTCTGGACCCCAGTGCCCCGCGGCATGGAAACCAAATCTCAAGCCTTCTTCGTGGGTTTAGGGTTTAGGGTGAAACTTCGTGAAAACCCTTGAGAACCCAGAGGGTCCCACATACACTACCATTATGGAATTAGGTCCCCAAAACCAAAACAGAGAAGGTTTTTTTGGGGCCTAATTCCATAAATAGTGTATATGGACCCTCTGGGGAAACGATGCAGACAAGGATGCAAACTGTGCTTGTCATCACTGTGGCAAGTCAAAACACATCGCCGCAACTGAGACACAGATCTATAGCTGTGGTTACATGGTCCAAAGCCTCACTAAACCCTCAACCCTATCCCTACGGACATGGACCCAAATAAATATGCACTTGGGCCAGAAGGGCTTTCGATGTACAGGCCAAAATATGTACTATACCGTATACCCTTATCGAGTATGACATTCGCAAACCCTTTCAGATTAGTTTAAAGGAATGCAGAAGGGATCAAGGCCTATGATGACCCTAAACCCGAAACCCCTAAAGCCATAAACCATCCTAAACCCTACAACCCCTAAACCCCTAAAGCCATAAACCATCCCAAACCCTACAACCCCTAAACCCCCTAAAGCCATTAACCATCCCAAACCCTACAACCCCTAAACCATCCTCAACCCTAAAACCCTCAGCTTAGTTGCTGAGTTCATAAGCCCCCCCAAAATTGTACACTTTCAGTTTTATAGTGGGTTATATTATCCCAAAAAGTGTAAAGTGTATCCACGCAGCTACCCCTACCTGATTGGGCTTCATTATGAGGGGGTTTATATGGGATATCCCTATCCTAAATTTTGCTTATGTGCTTTTTTGGGGCCCTAGGTTCAGGCCTCTGAGCAAAGTCTCCCGCTGCGCACGGGCGCCTCTTTGCGCTTGGCGCCGCGGGGCTGCAGGAGCCTGGCCGTCAGTGGGCTTAGGGTTTAGGCTTTAGGGTTCAGGGTTGACGGCTTAGGGTTTACGGTTCAGGGTTGAGGGTTCAGGGTTTAGGGTTAGGGTTCAGGAGTTTTAGGGCGTTTCGGGTTTAAGGGTTAGGGTTTAGAGAGGGAAGAAATTGGATTGTGTTCTAGTCTTGTTGTTGTGGGAAGGTGCAAAACCAGAGAAACAAGCGACCTCCAGTAAGAATGATCAGTGTGGCCCTTGCCCTTGCAAGGCGTACTCAAAGGACACCTAGTCGAGTAGAGGAGAGCAGAGCAGACCAGAGCAGGGCAAGTACTAAGCACAGTACAGTCCAGCACTGTATGAGATATTATTATACATGTATAGTACAGTATGGCATGGCATGGCATGGCACGGCATGGTGGAGCAGAGTTGAGTAGGGTTCTCCAAACCCAAAGCACCTCTACCTACCGTGCTCGGGCTTTACAAGGGCTTGTTGTTTAGGCTGATGTACGGTTTTTCGGAGGTGGAGGGGCTTCAATGGTTGAAGAAGCTCTCACTGAGACTTTGGAGGAGAGACTTTCAAAATGCGGGGGCCCTTCTGGGAAGTTAGAGTCTCGCAAAGACGTAGAAATTCTGCACCCAAACCCCTGGTGTGAAGCTATAGGCATCCCAACACCTACCAGACTTCGTATAGGGGAGTGTAACAAGTCGAATACATTAGAATAGGTTTTCGCCGTACATAGTTAGTACACTCATATTATTCGAATTAGATATCGATTACAACCGCAGAGCAGCGTGCTTCCGCGCCTCCACGACGGGCCGCCTTTCCGCTGTTTTCATGTCCAGTTTGACAGCTTCGGCGTGTCTAATATTGTAACAATACCAGGGAAGTCGGAACAACAATGTAATATAGTTTTATGAATTATTGAGGCTCCTATATGCTTCTGTATAATGTACCAATACCTAGGATGGAACTGTTGTAGCTTGTAGAAAACTTGTGATATGGAACCATGAGGAACGATATGATTCAAGTGATTCGTTATTCAGGATTCTACATTAAACCCCAATCGTTTTCGAAACCTTGCAGATCCCTTTCAAGGCCCCTGTATTACCACAAAAGCTTTGCTTTAGGGGATTCTGCTTGAGCTTAGGCTGAATGGTTTGTGCCTAGAATTCGAGGAATCTTTCGTGCTGCCCCCTGAGTTTGCAATTGGGTTTGGGGGTTAAGGGACGCATTGTATGAAGCCACCTGCGTTCTTGCGGATGGAATATGAAGGTGAAACCCAGACGAAAAATGTCGCGGACTACCCGAGGATGCCTAGACTCTACCTTAACCCTGAATAACCTACCCTTTTAGGGTTCCTTATTATGGTTTCCTTATATAAGTCCTTAAAAAGGTAGGTTCTTCCGGGTTAAGGTACACCCTGAGCCCTGCTAGCCGCAAATCCTATAAGCCTTACACCCCAAATTAGGGTTTAGGGTTTAGGGTCCTAAACTCTACACCTGAAAAACTGCCGCATGGGGCTCCCAGCTTTCGCGTAGTTGGGCGCAACAGCTGAGGAAGCTCCCATGTGTAAAGTTTGGGTCTTTATAACTTGTAAACGGATTTGGCCATAGTAGTTCCTTTTTGGGATTACCTTATTATAGGATTCGAAATATGAACCCCAAAAAGGAGCCTATAGGTAGGTACCTCTACCTAAAGGGAAAGGGAGTGAGACATTGAGGTCTGGATCTGAAGCTTGCCGAAGGCGGCGCCCTAAACCCTAAACCCTATTCACCCTAAACGCTGCTCTACACTGGGGTAGCTTTGTAAGCCAGGGAGGGTCGAAGTAGCAGGAGGATCCTTTCAAGGGCTCCTGCAAGCGGGATATGACAAACCTGTGATTATCGCAAACTGCGGTGGCTAGTAGCTCGTACCATCATATGACATACGACGCTCTATATGCGCGATCTGCCAGCCTGTCCAAAAGCCAGCGCTCCATTTCCAAGCGCTGCGCCTGCACAGAAGGTTATTTGCGACGCGAGTCTGGAGATTTCTTGACATGAGGTGCACCTTGCTTGAGGTTGGTCTCGTGATCCTTCTTCGTGGCTGATGTCACAAGACAGAGATTACTTTGAAGAGGTGGTTAGGGATTTGATGTTTATGAGCGTTAAGGCGCGATGGAAGGCTCCGAGTAATTAGAATGGGGTTTTGTTTTCTATTGCAATATTGGTAATATAGGGGCCTTTAACTTGATGATTAGAATAGGGTTATGCGCTATATTATACAGACTTTATAATTTGTAATCATAATAAGGAGGCCCCGAAATGGTATAGGTATTCAGGCCCCCATATTTATCTAAGAACAACTACAAGGGAGCTATATTCCTCATCATCCAGACCTCCTCACTCTGGCGGAGTTGCCGGGCTAAGGGATGCTGGTGTGAAACAACAAAGCCTGTACAGTTTGGGTTTAGGGTTTAGGGTTCCCAGGCCCCCGGGAGGATAGATCCCCTATTTTAAGGGGCCCTATACTACTAAGGGTACTTTATAGGAACCCCCATTAAGGGATCTACTTTTTGGATCCTCCCGGGGGTCTGGGTTTAGGATTATCAAACACCACTCAAAAAGATTCACAGAACCTACCAAACCGTAATTACGAAAATCGACAAATCTCGTTGAATCTGAAAGGAGCTGCCCTGCTTATAATTGGCACTAAGGTGATGCTATTGGGTTTGGGGTTTCGGGCTTAGGGGCATGGACAGGACGTGTGGGTTAGGATCTGTGCGAGTGGACAATCGACTGAAATGAGCGCGAGCCCCGAACCCGACATTCAAGGTCTGAGCCCCACCTTATAACCCGGAATAACCTACCTTTTTAAGGACTTATATAAGGAAATCATAATAAGGAACCCTAAAAAGGTAGGTTATTCAGGGTTAAGGTAAACCTCAACCCTGATTCTGTGGCTCGTCGACCGCCTGGGTGAAGATGACGCTCAGCATCCGCTGACGCCTGAGGTTTTCCTTAAGGACGAAATGAACCCTAAAAGGGTTTAAGGTTCATAGACCATACAGGGATTCATACGGTTGATGGACAAAATCCTGCATGACCCTAAGGACCCTAAACTATGGGAATTATGGTATATTCCTTATAATGGGTCATGCAGGATTGAGTCCATCAACCGTAGTATATGGGTATAGCGCCCCTACTTTCAAGGGTCATTTGGTCCTTCAGGTTTCCAGAGCTATACCAGGACCCTCCTTGTACCCTCAAATAGGGGTATATGGTCCCAAATAAGGGGCATTTAGGGTCTAATGGAGGGTAGATGGAGGGTCTAGGTAGGTATTTAACAGCGGGGTCTGTGAGGGAATTCACATTGCAAGGATCCTGAATTCAGGGATCTAAAGTATCTAAAGCCTATGGCTCCCCAGAAACAACAACAAATCCAAGAAGAGCCTGAAGACAACACTCGAATACTCTTACCACAACCTCGGAGACAAGTGAAACACGCTCCTTAAGCCCGCCCAACAACTCTTAGAACCCCCCAATCGAGCCCTTGGGCGAGAAACCCTCAACTCGAAAACCCTATAAACCCCAAACCCTGAATCCCTACATTCCCGAGCCCTAAGCTCACAACCTAAACCCCGAAACCCTAAAATCCAAAACCCTATAGATCCCGGAAGCAGGAGTCATCTGAAACTACCTCGGGCCGGTGCCTCGGCTTCTCAAGCCTCGGGCGCAGGGATGAGGGATCCAAAGAGCAGGTTTTACATTTCAACAAGCGATAACACAGGTATGCATATACATATGTGTATATATATATATATACAGTTATATACATATATATATATGTAGAATATACTCACATACATACATACATACATACATACATACATACATACATACACACGTTCGTACATACATATACATATACATATACATATACATATACATACATACATACATGCATGCATACATGTATGCATGTATGCATGTTATGTTATGTTATGTTATGTATGCATGTGCATCTATCAAATGTTTTTCGA
Organism: Symbiodinium sp. clade A Y106; assembly: GCA_003297005.1. NCBI lineage: Eukaryota > Dinophyceae > Suessiales > Symbiodiniaceae > Symbiodinium > Symbiodinium sp. clade A. The sequence goes on along the minus strand of BGNK01003424.1, from coordinate 17,853 downwards.
TTCCGCTCCCATATCTTGCTTCTTGACGAATATACGTAATTGTTTTGGTGAACTTATGCTCGAAGTAAATCTTGTTCTATCTCTATCTACAAGACTTGCGCATTTAGAGATTTCGGAAGGGGGTTCCCTAGTTTGTGTGTGTGTGCGTTCTTTGTATACGATTGGGAGCTACTTGAAGGGGCAGGGGACTTAGTAAGTAGGTGAGAAGTAGAGTTGTAACTGCCCTAAATGGAGCTACCCTAATTATAACCCTACTAATAACCAACTTACTAAGTCCCCTGCCCCTTCAAGTAGGGTTTTGGGCTTTCCGGGCCCTGGCTCTTTTTGGAGAATGGGCAGTGTGGGGTTTTAGATTTGGGGTGGTCAGTTCAGGGTGTCGGGGGGTCTCGAATTTTTGGGGGTTAGGGTTTCGTGTTGTGGGTCCAGGATAGATCTGTACGCCATAAAACCCCCAAATTGAGATTCTCCGCCTAAACCCCAAACATCCCTATATAAACCCATAAACCCAGCTTTACAGCTGGATGGTCCCGGAGTTTAACGTGAACCTTTTGGTTCCGGCCGCCGAGGGCGCCGTGGAGAAGGCTGCGTTGCAGGAGAGGAGGCTCGAGGAGTGGCTGGAGCACTTCCCCGCCAGGTCTGGTAGCGACCCTTGGCTCGCAGGTGGCCGGCAAGCGTGCGCAGAGTCGCGGCCGAGCGGCGGTGCAGTCGCCGCATCCCCCCTCTCGAGGTGCGCATGCGGTCCGTCGTTCAAAGCCGCGAAATCGGCAAGCGCATCGAGCATCAGCAAGAGGTCCTCGAAGGACTGCAGCCGGGACAGCAAGACGTGGATCCTGAGCCAGTACTGTAGGAACCTGATTAAGAAACCCTGGGCCTATAACCCCCAAAATAGTAGGATTCATAAAAGGAACCCTAATAAAGGCCCAAGGTTTCTTAATCAGGTTCCTACAGTACTCGTCTCGATTCATGCCCGGGGGCCGTTCGAAGTCGCCATCGCCGACAGCGTCTAGCCCTGCAGCATATTGTATACAGTGCAAGCCTGCGTCTTGCACGGAGAATTGCGTGCGGACGGCCGCAACGCGCATCTCAGACGGTAACCTGCAAAAAATACTATTGTGTAGGCCCGCTACAGTATTTATTCTGTACCAGGGCTGATGATAGGACTGAAAGCTCACTGTACCGGGCCTCCGAAGGGTTTCGGACGTTCCGCTGACGGACTACCAGGAGACTGGTCCACTCCGACTTACGAAATCCTACACCGTTTATAGGGGTTTAGGGTTTAGGGGTTTAGGGTTTTGGGGTTTAGGGTTTGGGTTTAGGGGTTTATAGGGGTCCGGAGGTTCCGGGTTTAGGGTACACCTGAGATCACCGGCTTCTGCAGCAGCAGGTATAGCTTCGGCAAGAACCTCCGGCGGTTGAATAAAAGACAAGAGAAGACTGCAGCAGCAAACAGACTTGGGCTTGAGGGCCGTGTCATGTAGCTGGATAATATAGGGGCCATAATAATTAGAATAGGGTTTTTGTGCCTACTGTACTATATTATAGATATAATAAGGAACCACCAAAATAGTATAGGTAATTATTTAAGCCCCTATGATATTCTTCTCAATCGGTGATTAGCTGATTAGCTTTCAAAGTGGACGGCCGATCAAGACGCGCTGCTCTTCTCTGCACAGCATCCTGAATTCCCATATTGGAATCATGAAGGGACCGCAAGGGGGTTGTGTGGCTGGCTGCCTGGCTGCGTGCGTGGGTGGATAGTAGGTGGGAGGGTGGGTGGTGGAGACTTGTTACTGGTTGTCACTGGTAGCCACTGATTAAAGAATATGACTACCTTGAATTCTAGCGGGACTCTCTAAGGTTTATGCCTCTAGTTCCCACTCTCCATGCCTCTTATCTCAGTCGAGCGCATCATGCCACTAGCGGCTTCACCAGCGCTGGTGTTCATCTCTCCACCGCAACCCCTTAAGGCTCTCTCCATGTACCTATATGGGTGGCTGTCAAAATTAGGGTCCCGTTTTGGGTCCTTAATATAATATGCCACCTATTATTTAGGGTACCCAAAAAGGGACCCTAATTTTGACAACCACCCATATAGTATATACTTCGGCCCGGCTATATAGGCACCTCTTTGAGGCCTATACAAGTATATACTATTTGGGTACATGGAGCCTTCGGGGACTCCGCTGAAGCAATCCAGCGATACCTTAAGGACGAAATGAACCCTAAAAGGGTTTAAGGTTCATATACCATATAGGGATTCATAGTATATGGGTATAGGGCCCCTACTTTTAAGGGTCATTTGGTCCTCCAGGTAGGAATGGCCACAGCTCCAGACAATTAACCAAATCAGTGACCAGTGCCGATCGTCGCTCGGGATGAAAATGTGGGGGTTGGGGGGGCTTCGGATTATGGGGTTCAGGCTTTAAGGGATTGGGGTTTAGGGTTTAGGGTTCAGGGTTTAGGGTTTAGGGATTGGGGTTACGGGTGGCAAGGGGCAGAAAAGGGTCTTGGATGTCATACCTTACCATGCACGCCCGCACAATCAGTCTTCGCTGACCGTGGCATGTATGCGTAATGTCAAAAGTGGAAGCTTCTCACATTATCTTCGGGGCTGAGTACCCCAGTCCGAAAAAGGTTAACCTTTTGAATTATGGTATAGGATTATATCATAATCAAGCCCAAAAGGTTGAAGGTTACCTACTCAGCCACTAAGTTATTAAGGCCCCTGTATTACGCGGCTCTCGAAACGCGCAGCAGCATTGCCTCCGCGATGTGGCCCGCAACTTCGAGCCTTTGCTTGGGCAAGGTCTTCAGAGCTGATCATATTAAGCATGATAGGGTTTAGGGTTTGGGGTTTAGGGCTCCTTAATTTTAAGTTGTTAGCTAAGGAATCTGACAGGGTGGAAAATATTTACAGGGGCTTCCGCGAGTTTAGTACAGGGTGATTGGGCTCATTTGCCTGTATTCGCTGTACTCCGATCGTTTATGGATTCGTAACGGACCTAGGCATTATCGGAACAACCGTCCCAAAATTGTTTACCAGGACCCTCCTTGTACCCTCAAATAACGGTATATGGTCCCAAATAAGGGGCACTTAGGGTCCAATAGAGGGTAGATGGAGGGTCTAGGTATAGCCGGGGCTCAATTTCGGGCTTTCGATTTTCCCAAATCGGCACCTACCCTGAGGATCCTGGGCCCTTCGTAGTGAGATCCCAAACCTTAGCCCCCAAAGCCCAAGCCCTCCCCAGGAAAGCCCATGACCCTCTTAGGAGCCTTAGGGTTTAGGGTTTAGGGCTTATAGGGTTTAGGGTTTAGGGTAGTGTGAAGCTGGGAGTGTGGCCAAATCCGGAGGGGTCTGAGGGGTTGAGGGTTTAGTGCTGGCGAGTTCTTCCTTCTGAGCGCTTCGGAACATGAATACCAGGAAATGAATGTTTCTTAGAGGCCCAGGGAACTTAACTTAGTAAGCAGGCTAGAAGTAGAGTTTTAAGTACCCTAGATGGAGTTACCCCAAGTATAACCCTGCTTATAACCGACTTACTAGGTCCCCTGGGCCTCTAAGTATACTATACCGTGCAGCTCCTCTATCACCCACTCAATTCAACGAGAAACCCTAAAGCCCGAATGCTACACTACCGAAGTCCTAAACCAGAAACCCCGAACACTACGTTCGAACTGCTAAAAACTGAAAAATCACGGGCACCCCGCCCATGAATGTATAGATAGATAGATAGATAGATAATACAGATATGTAAGCCCAGTAAGGTAGGGGTATGGAAGGCCTCTGCATGTCCTGTTTAGGGCCTCAAATATGGGCCCTCGAAGCTTTCGTGGGTACCATGCTGAGCGGAGCTCCTGCCATTGCTCCCCGTCAGTTGCCGATGCTGCAGTCAGGCCTAGGCAGCGGCAGCGGTACTGAGATTAAACAAGTCCTGTAGCCTTCAAAACCTACCTTTTATATCTAGCGCATGAAAAAGATAGGTCTTTTGCTAGGTTTAGGGTTTAGGAACAGTTCGGGTTCAGGATTTAAGCACTTGGATGCAAGATTTGTGCCGGCATGCATGGATTCAAGATTTATGCTCAGGGCCTGTTTGATTCAGGGCTTAGGTTTAGGGATCGGGATTTTGTTGGTTCAAGATCTAGGGCTGTTAGGCTTCCGGGCTTTAGAGCTTCTCATGTGTGGATTTCAGGTTGTGAAGAAAGGGTGCGCTTTCTCTCAGTAGGGCTGCAGCAACCTAGAGCCTCTGCATGTGGGTACTTGGTATATGCCATTTGGTCTTACTTGTGCTCAAAACATAAATAAACACGAATTAAAGCCCTCACACCCGATCCTAGTCACAATGGCGATACAACCATGTACCTGTGAACCTCGACCCTGCAAGCTATAGCCCCCAGAAAGGGGCCTTGCTGATTCAGGCTGCATAACTGGCATAGGCCATAGGCAATCTTGCTAGTATTGGATCATGGCTATCATACCCCTCTTTTCATCAAGTCGAAGGAGCATGCAGGAGGTTTGGAAGAATGCAAAGAGCCGCACCCGTTGTCACCGTCGGTACCTAAACTCCTGAACCCCCACAAGTAGGTCAATTAATAGCCCAAAACCTATAACGCCCCTTTTCTACAGGGTCTCCATTTCTCGAGGATGTCGAACCCCAGCTGCTGCGGCATCCCAAGGCCCTGGCACAACATCGACAACAGCAACAACCTCAAGCGCAAGACTTACCTTTGGTTAGTAGGGAATGGAGGAATGGGGTACAATTATAGCTACTCTTACTACCATTCTTCCATTCCCTACTAACCAAAGATAGGAAGATGAGACGGCGCAGTGTAGGCTGTGAGGCCTAATTAATTTCCAACGGGGTGAGTGTGGGGTTCAGGGGTTTAGGGCCTATTTAGTAGGGGCCTTTATACTAAGAATAGGGTTTTGGGGGCCATTCTACTGTAATTATAATAAGGAACCCCCACAATAATATTGGTAGTTATTTAGGCCCCTAGAGCTCAGGGTTGGGTTGGGGTTGTGGCGTTCAGAGGCCAACGGCTCGGGGCTTTTGCAGTGGTGTCTGGAAGGCACAGGGTGCTTCACTGCAGCAATGCCGGGAAGTCTCAGAAAACGGAAAGATGCCGGAAGGGACCTGTTAGGGTTTAGGGTTCAGGGTTTAGAACCTATACACGCCACTTAAACTGGTTCTTACTTTGAACCTATAGACTACTACTACCCGAAAGCAAGGTGCCTAAATCTTGGATCCTTTTTAACTTCGCACCCTCAAAACTCTGCATCCCCCGAGATGGTAGTAGGCTCAGAAGCCATAGCAAGACATCATAATTAGGGAAACCTGCAGAACCCTGTAATGAAAGTCGAGTTCTTGCCCGCCTTTACATGGTTTGGGTTTAGGACGCATAAACCTTGCCACATCATCCAACTCTGGAGACCCAAGTTCAAAAACCCCATTCTACTCCACACTTCTTACCTTCTGGTCACCAGCATCCCTCTGCGCCCGAAACCCCGAATCTCTAGAACCCTAAACCCTAAACTCTGTAACCCAAAACCCTAAACTCTATAACCCAAAACCCTAAACTCTATAACCCTAAACACCCTAACCCCGAAGCCCTAAAGACGAAGCCCTCCTGGCAACAGTAGCAGAGTCAGCCGAGCGTCAACAGGGACAACAGCTACATGGAGTGATGTCGTCACCGGAGATCACGCGTGCCTGCAAAGACCAGGCCTACTCCTCGAGGATACATGTGCTCGTTTCCACGGCCCTTGAGGGCTTTAGGCTTTTGGTGATCAGGGCTTCAAGAGCTGTTGCAATCCTGTGTTCCTGAGCTTCACTCTACGGTCGCTGTAAGGTCTTCTCGATCGACATGGTCTAGGGTTACGGGATGCTAGGGCAAAGGGTGTTCGGATATTTATAAAGTGAAGACTTTCACGGTCCAGTGTGGTTTAGAGTGCCAGCTTTAGAATTCTAGGCCGTTCGAGTTCAGGGTCTAGCATTTGGGGGTTTAGGGCTTTTGGGGCCTAAGGCTACTGTTCTACATTACACGTGGAGGCACTCCAAGGACTATCGTGCGGTACGATGGAATCTCAGCACAGCGACCAACAATAGAACAACTGTATAAAGCATCAAACAAGGATGGAGCCGACGGTCGCCGTTTATGATAATGGTCAAGGGTCGATGATTCAGGCGGAGAAGATAGTGCTGGCCAGGTTCTGACAGTACCCCCTGGTGTTTGAGGTACCTCTTTCGCGTGGGCACCGAAACAACAACGGGAAAGCTCGAGCACGTCCATCCCAAACACCAAATCCAACAAACTCGTTGAAACCCGGATGCTCAATATCCCTACATAGATAGTTCTTTACATGCGGGTCCCTTTTTGGGTCCCTATAATAGTACGGCACCGATATAAACATGACCCTAAAAACGGGACCCTAATTTAGAGGACTAGCCATATTGAGAATCTTCCTTTCAAGTCCTGAGAAGAAGGCTTTGACGGGATTCGCGAGCCCTGGTATAGGAACTTTGACATTCATGAACAGCACAACTAACTATCCGAAGCCCGAAAACCCTAAACAACAACACTAAATCAGGACTCAATCCTGCTTATTCCGACCCCTATGTCAGCAACAAAGCCCACTGAAGCCATATGTGCAGTTCTCTGAAGCAGTACAAGTTTATAGAGAGGACCCGCAAGGGGACCCCAAAATACAACCTAGCCATATCCCGGGCCTTACTGGAGACCAAAGACGAAGACCTCAAAGTTTAGGGCTTACTTAGGTTGAGGGTTTAGGGTTGAGTCTGGTTTTAGGAGGGATCTGTGGGAAATCGAGTACAGCGTTTTGGGGTTTAGGATTCAATCAGAAGTGGGCTCGAAATACCTGCGCCGCCCTAGCTGAGTCCTCGTTTCTGTGTTCAGTTTCAGAGTCAAACCCTGAGGCTCTAAGGACTCATATATTAAGGCTTTTTTGGGCCCAAAGACCATACTATATAAGGCGTACTGCGCCGGGCCGATAGTTCGACCCACTAGCTTGAACATGCTACAATACCCAGCCCCCCCATCACCCCACCCTCTTCCCCATAGACTCCTAACACATGTCAGCCCTGGGGCCTCCTC
>BGNK01003423.1:26698-74989 GCA_003297005.1 Symbiodinium sp. clade A Y106 | reverse complement strand
GTAGTGCGGTCTCTGTACGCTTGGTCGGGTACAGAGCTTGCTATTAAGTTTCTTTGGATTGGCGTCCAGGTTCTGGGACGATGCCCCTCATGGGGCGGAGAAGTCCTTTTCCAGGCTTGAGGACGGACCCGCACCCACAGCGGGCGAGTCCTTACGGCCGCATGGGGCCCGGGGACTGAGCGCATGCTTCTCGGATAGTATGCCTCAGTCGTCCAAAGAGGATGACAATGCTTGCTTGTCAGCCACCATGCTCGTTGCAATGATGCTGTTCATTCATGACCTTCTTCAGGCAGGAAGCAGTTCTCTTTTAGATGTCCTCTTCTTGTTCATCCTGCTTTTTGTCTGCCCATTCGTGGCTCTCTTGCCACGGGCGATGATTGATCACTGGATCTCTGTACTGAGCGGGTGCTGTTCCTGTTACAGAGCTCTTAAGCGTCACGCACTGGCTGCAAGAATCGTTGGCAAACGACGCCATAAGCATATCAAGAGATGCAGTCTCACTGCAAGGACATGTTATCATACGTGTGCTACATTGCCGCTTGCGCGATTGCAGATCAATCCATCGATCTGTTGCAAGGTCGCAAAACTGGCAACAAGAAACATTTTCCATGCCATAGGACTTTTGGCTTCCAGAGTTGGAGAAGCATCCCACCCGGGACCAACCGAGGATCCATGGGCCGATTATCTTAACCGCAAGAATGCCCCCAGTGTTATGCCCAGCGCAAAGGGCAAAGGAAAGGGTAAGAGCAAAGAGACGACAAAACGATGCAGATGGACAGATCTTGAGATTGATTGCACTCTGTTCAGTGATGCTATCTCTCAGATTCGCCCCGAGGACTTTTCAGGAGATAGCAGCGGAGTTGTGTTGCTCACTCGTGACCTTTTTACGGCTGTTTCCAAAGTTCGCAGCAACAAGGCCCTGGTTGCAGTAATGCCAGGCTCTCGAAATGACGAGCTTCATCAGCTCGGCATTCAGGATTCTGCGGTTTCCGTGCATTGGCTCTTTTTCAAAGACCCCGCAGATGGCAGCTTGTGGCAACGAAAGCAGGTCACGTTGGCACAGCTAGGACAGGTTACATGTTTGCCCAAGTCACTTGATGCAGAGCCCGCCTGGTCCATTACGCCGACTTGTGAGCTGACCGCAGTCTTAAGTAAGAAGTTGTTTACTTCTGAGGCCGAGTGGATTCAGTTCATAGCCTCTTCACGAAGCAGTGTCACCGCTGCCATCTACGGCTTGCACAAGGATCTCACTTCGGACTCTGTAAGCTTTTACCCTTGGACCAAGGTCAGTGATGCTCTTCAAAGGGTCACGTTCCGTATCCCTTTGACGCTGAGGGAACAGGTGCTGTCTGCGAGCGGCACATCCTTGTGCTTTATCGTTCAGGAGAACTGTCGGGACTCCGACGCTCGGCAGAAACGCAGCGAGCGCACTTCTGTGCTGTGGTTGAAGAAGACTACGTACGGGCAGGCACTAGTGCTCATCAAACAGTTGCCGCAACATTTAGGATTGGTCATTTCGGCTACTGATTTCGGAATCCGGGTTGCAACTGCTGACCTGTCAGCCTCGCGCAAAATTGTGTACCCCACAGATGCAAGATGGGATGATGCTAACTTGCAAATCCGCGGTGCAAACAGGTTTGAGATCACTGGACTGCCCATAGGTTGCAACCGCAAGGACCTCGTCCAGCATTTTTCAAAGTGGAAAGATGCTGCAGGCAACGGATGGGCAATTATTCCCCTTTCCATGAAAGTTGTGGGTAACCAGAGCATCTGGCTTGTAAGTGCTGACTCTGATCCTCCCAGCCATTGCTACAGCATGCAAAACAATCGTGTGCTGGTGCAAAAGCTCCAAAGTTCAAGTGCTGTCACAAAGCCGGTTCCTGAATCCTCATGCCGAGGATTACATGGATGAAAGTGATTTCGAGGCTGCTATCCAGCTTGCTTGCAGAAAGTCGCTGGAAACCATGCAAGTTCATGCAGACTCCATCAAGTCAGCTCGGCAGCAGCTTGCTGCGCAACTGCCCTCTGGATTGACTTTGCGCGCAGCCGCTGCAGACGGCAATTGCTTGTTTCATGCTCTGTGCATGGAATAACACATATCTCACACGATTTCTCTCATCTTGATCACCTTGAGCTGAGGCAAAGATGTGCGCAGCTCATTCCTTTGCACCCACTGCTGTGCACACGGTTCAGCAACCGTGAAGAACTGCATTCCTATGTTGAGGAAATGCTTAAGCCCGGCAATTATGCTGATGAACTGTGCATTCAAGCATTTACCGAGCTTACTGACGTAACAGTAAGAGTTCATGTTCTTAATCACTCTTCCATCATTTTCAGTGCCGGTGCAACGGAGATTTCTGTAGGATTTTACCCTGATTGTCACACTTCGATGCAATTTTTCCTGTTCGATCTGTGCAAAGCAATCTTGAGTACACAGCCCCTGCGGTACCACCGTCTACAGCTTCAAAGCCTTCTCTAAACTCAGCCTGTGCTGTGACACCCAGCGATGACTATGCGAAGACTCCATCACCGAGTCAACATACTCTAACTTTGCTTTGCGCAAACGTCACAAGCTGGAAACCTCACAGAGACTCGTTGCTTCAGATTAATCCCGATATCCTTGTCTTGCAGGAGACAGGGTTAACCTTGAAAGGACAAAGGGATGAGTCTAAACTCCTTCAGGGACGGGGCTACCAGTGTTTCTGGGGTCTTAACTGCGCACAGAAGCATTCAACAACACGGGGCTTCGCGCGCACCGCTTCTGGTGTTGGCAAACAAGGCGGAGTTGGAATAGTCTGTTCCAAAAGAGCGCCTGCTCTTGCCACCTCGCACCAGAAGGACGTGCAATTCTTGCACGACTTTGGTAGATGGGTACGCTGTGCTGTAGCACTTGGCTCCAGGGGCACCTGGGCCAAACGCTTCCTTCACATAATTTCCTTATACAATTACTCTGGACGCGATTCGGGTGTACTTAAAACATGCAAGGAGAGATTGCTTCAACGCGCGTTCCAGGACGCGGCTCAAATGGGGTCACAACCCACTTTGTTATGTATGGATTGTAATACGAATATACAGAACAGCCCTGTTCTTAGAACGGTTTTAAATTCAGGGCTTTGGGTAGACCTCGGCAGCTTCTTTACTGATGGTAAGCCTGACCCGACATTTTCGTCCTCCAAAAGCTGGGATCGCATCAATTGGGACAAAGGCGTCAGCCGTCCTGATTTGATTTTCGCGAACCGTGCTGCATTGTCCTTGTGCAGCAGCTTCAAAGTTGTCCGAGACTTGGAAACTAAAGGACACCTAGGACTCATGCTTGAACTAAAAACTGAATTTTCCCTGCAGGCTTTTTCCACACTCCGATTCCCCAGACCTTTTCCAATGCACGCAGCGCCGGCTTGTGCAGAGGCACAGAAGCAACAGTTAGCTGAGAGTTTCGTCCAAGAGGCTCTCCCGGAGTTCACAAAAGCCCGCAAGAGCCTGGATTCGGATGCAGCATGGGCCATTTTTGCCAATACTGCGGAGAGTTATCTTCAATGTAGATGTCAATCTGCATCAGAACACCCGTCAGGTGAACATGGGCGTCACCGACCAGCTCTTGTTGTGCAGCAGACACCCACATGTCCCAGTGCTGATAAAACCCACCCCGAGTGTACTGATACTGTTGCACTTGTCACGTGTTTTAAGCATCTGCGCAGAGCAAGGGAGCTGCGCGTAAAAATGTTCCGGTTGAGCGGCCAGGCTCCTGTTGGTCAGGATGATGCTGACATCCATAACCTCTGGCATAAACTTCTCACGCACGATGTCGTTTTGCAAGTCTGTCGTGCTCCTTGTCGCATACACGACTTAGAGACAGTGGATAGCATCATCGCTGCACTTGCGCAGCATGCTGAAGACCTGCAGTCTTCACAAGTAGCGCGTCGCCGCAATGCTTGGGAGCATAAGATGAGGGAAAGTTTTAGGTCAGGTGGTAAAGCTGTTTACGCTTGGCTTAGAGATTCTTGGCAACCTTCCTTGAATGCACTACAAAATCGTAAAGGCGAGGTTGTGCTTGGCGCACAGGACTTAGCTGACCTTGCCAAAGAAGAGTGGTCTTCGCTCTTTAATCAACCTCAGCAAGCTTCATGGGATTTCTTCAAGGCGGTTTTTCAGGAATATCTAGAGAAGCATCCTTGTCAGCTCCCGCCTATCTGTGCTAAGGATCTCAAGCGGCAAATCCAATGCCTGAAAGCCAGCAGAGCGATTGCCATAGATGGCTGGAGAGTTCAGGAGATGATGGATCTCCCTCTAAATATTCTCGAAATGGCTGCCGAGCTTTTTCGCGACATCGAGGCTGGCTCGCCATGGCCCCTCAGTAATTGCACTGCGATTGTTTCTTGTATTCCCAAGCACAAGTCCGAGCAGGAAGTCAGCGACGAGCGGCCCTCTGTCGCCGCGCCAGTGCCCTTAGACACTCGACCAATCTCTAATCTTTCCCCTTGGACCACCGTCTATAGTGGGTTAAGATATATAAGCAACTCCAATCCTGGAGAAATAGATGGTTGCCAGATAGCATGCACGGAGCGCGCCCCAAACACGAAACGTCAGACGTCTCTTATGAACTAGCGCTTCAGCTGGAAGCAGCAAAAGCAGATAACGTGGTCGGTATCTCCCTAGACCGGCGAAAGTTCTTTGACCTGCTACCTCATGAAGTGTGTCATAACCTTCTTGAGGCGCTGGGCATGCCTGCACAAGTCCTCACAGCTGAAAGGCGTTTTTACAAGCAACTTAGCAGCCGTTTTAAGATCAACAATGCCATATCATGACCTTCTGTGCGAGCGAACGGCTTCGTACAGGGCTGTTCACATATAGTTTAAACGCGGCCCAAGCAATCCTCTATGTGTGGACTCGCCACATCGAGGCAACGCCGAACACTGAAGGTTTTTTTAAGTACCGGCGGGTTCCTTGATGATTCTAATTTCCGCGTACAATGCAGTGAGCTCGCTACAGCTGTTCAATCTCTCCAAGATGCGTGGCAACGCAGCTTGCAGTTCGATTCGCTGACTCTTCTGCAGACCAACATAAGATAGACCGTCCTCTTTGCAAACAACGCTTCAGCTGCCCAGGTTGTTAAAGAAAATTTTTCCTCGGAGGGTGAAAACCTAAAGTTTAAGAATTCTTTTGTACTAGTCGGTGGTTCCATAACAGTCTGTGGCAAAGCCGACACTTCTATGCGCAACACGCGCTGGTCAAAAGCAGTCGGCCGTGTTAGGCGTCTCAGATACTGCCCTCTGTCTTTCAGTGATCGCACTCAAGTAGCGGCAACGGGAGGCATTCCATGCCAGCTTTACGGTTCTGAGTTGCAGAGTGCAACGCAAAATCAAGTTACTGCATCGAGGCGATCCGTTAGTGCTATGGTGTGGCGCGGCAAGACTTGGACCCGCAGCCCCGTAGCTACATTCACCTTCATACTCCCCGGGCATCGCTTGGATGCCAAACAAGCAGTCATATACCATGTTTTAACTTTGGCAAGGCGTATCCTTAAGCATAGGGTTGACTTGCATTCCTGGTTTCAAGCTGCATGGGAACTCAGAAAAACTACACAAAAGGGCTATGGTCCTGTAGGAGTATTGGCAAAAGCAGTCAAGCTGCTTGGCTGGTGCTGGGACACGCCTTGGCACTTCACTTTGCAGTCAGAGGACGCTCTTCCTCTTCTCGAAGGCCCTGACGGGAGGTGGAAGCATGTGCTCCGTCATGAACTTAGGCTCATGGTTTGGAAAGAGCCGCAGTTTGTAAACCGGCAAGACCTTGCTGGTGCTCATAGCGACAGCATTGCTTACGATGCTACAGTTGCGCTTGTGCAGCGTAAAATTTCAACTGCGGAAACCACCAGCACCAGCAAGTGGCCAAAAAAGGTTACACTTACACCTGCACAAGGTATGCATCTTCGCACTCTCCTTTCAGGATCGGTACATACTAGATGTAGGCTGCTTAAAGCCGGTTTAGTAAAATCTTCTTTGTGCCCTTTCTGCTTGCAAGAAGACGAGGATGCGGAGCATATCTTCTGGAAATGCCCACAGTGGAAAGACCACCGAACTTCGCTTTACAAAAAGTACCCACCAGCAGAGATTGATGCACTTCCAGTATGCACTCGTCAATGTGGAGTTGCTCTCAAAACCCCCAAAGAAGACAGCATTCCCCCAGTCTTAGTGCAGCCTTGTCAAAATATCCCTCGGCCTGCCTTTGCTGAGGATCACATCTTTCCAGACGAGTGCTGGCAGGAAGGCTTCCTGGTTGTGGCCAGTGACGGTGCATGCACAAACCAGCAAGCATGCATCACGCTGTGTCGTGCAGGGTTCGGACTGTTCTTCGGTTCTAATGACCCTAGAAACATTATTATAGTTGCCTCTTTTAAGCCACCTGCAGAGCGCGCAGAGAGCTGAATTGATGGCAGCAGTGTGCTGGGTAGAACCTTCAACCAGCCGAACGCACCTCTGGACCGACAGTGATTGGGTAGCTAATTCCTTAAATAAGATCCTCTCGGAGGAATCCTGGGAACCTAGTGATCATGAAGATTTGTGGCAGCGTATCACCCAAGGCTTGGAAGCAAAAGGACTCCACAACTTCGAGGTTACCAAGGTCTCTGCACACACATCAGCCAGTGACTGTACCACACCGCTTGAAAGAGAACGCTGGCGCAGAAATGATGCTGCAGATGGTTTGGCCAAATAGGGTGCGAAGTTACACGCAGTGCCTGAGCACAATGTGCGAGCTGTCAAGCATCAGCATGCTTTCATACAAGACGTACAGTTCATGCAGATTGCCATCCTTGCTGCCCGTGATGATGCAAAGAAACAGGCCGGGCTAGCTCAGCTGGATGCACGTTCCGACGGTCCAGTGCCGGAACTGGCTGCACCCTCGCAGCCTGCTGTACCCTTAGATGTACATCTACGCAGTCCCACTCTTGTTGAAAAGGAAAGTTATTTCCCCACGTATCCTTGGAACTACGAGTTGCAGGATACGACGGACTTCGCTTTGTATTTCAACGCAACTGCCCCTGAGAACTGGCGCCGGGTCTCTGGATCTTCAGAATGGACGTATCCACTTGACATGTTCGCCAGCTTGGTATGGTATCTAAACGCACTCAAATGGCCACACGAGCCAAATGAAGAGAACATAACATGGCTTGAACTGGCTTTTGATTATCAAGCAAGTACACATGTGATGCTGCACCAGCATGGTGAGGAAGTCACAACAGTCAATGCTGAACAGCAAGCTCACCTTCTTTGCTATGCAGCAAAACGAGTCGCACAGATATGTGGCAAGCCTGCTTTTCCTGACGTTTCAAACAAGTGTGTCAGGGAAACTTTTGAGGTCAATGGACTTACCGCACTCGGACTGGGCAAGGCGGGTGGCTTACCGTCACGTCCGCTTCTCTCGATGCCTCAAATAGTGCACAGAATCTTGTTTCATGCTGCTTTAGATGCTGGAGTATCAAAAAATGCGCATAAGAGAAATTTCATACCTGATTTTTCCAACTTGCCAAAGGCCTTGTGGACTCCCTTTCAAAGAAAGCGCATCTTCGGCAAGCAACCTCCCCATTCTGTTGTTCCTGAAGCCTCTAAAAGACGTCATGTAAGATCCCATAATGGCTGCACAAACCGTGACTTGGGATGAGCATGAGCTTGCAGAGCTACAGGGAGCGAGAGATTGGCGACACCGAGCAAGACTTGAAAAGAGGATTCTTCACAACAGAACAGCTGTTGAACTCTGCAAGCATTTTCTTGAACCTTTCGATGTAGACACAGGTTTAAAATGCAGTCTGTGTTGGAAGACCTGCACACTTGCGCGGCTGCAGAAGTTTCTCGCTGAAACTTGCGGCGGTGAGGTGGACCGCAGCACTACTGCAGGAGTGCCAGAATCAGCGCTAAACTCAAGCAGAGAGTAGAAAGTGTTGCCAAACATAACAGTACTGCCAAAGCTGCTGGCAAGCATTTCTTGGAGGTACCTACATCGATGGACAGCGACCCTCGCTGTGTTACCTGCAACGCATTTTGTGCGGATGGATGGCGTCGCTTGGGCAGAGTCTGCAAGCAAAACTGTGTTGCTCCCCCTGAGCAATGAACATTCACGCCGGTATCATGGTGATTATGACAGGCGGACATGGTTATGCTTCACGCTTGATTCACCTGAACCATTTTCATTTTATCATAAAATTTGTTTTCGTAGACTTCGGTCTAGGCTGGCTCCCGCCTGCTTTAGGACTTTTCCCAAGTCGGTTGTCTTCCTTTAGACGGTTTTCACTAACAGAGAGCAGCCACTGCTACACTATGAAGCCTTGCGCCGTTTAGTCTAATGCCCTGCCGCATTTCCTTCCCCTTTCGGTTTAGGTCTTCCTTTCTCCTAGCTATCCACTAGCTAAGTGTCTTTCACAGACTGTTTTTACCACATTCTGGCTATCACAGCCACGACCCAGTGCTCTGTGCCCCATGCTCGGGTGCAGTGCGCCACACCCAATGTGGACGAGGAGAAGGCCAACGGAAGGCTTGCGATGATGGCCGTCATCGGCATGTTCTTTCACTCCACAGAATCCTGGTCTAAGTCCGTGGAGAGAATCGCTTGGTACTGAGCTTAGTCCGCAGTGTTCCCAGCGACAATGGATTCAACTTTTCGGCTGGTTGGGACGTTCCACAGGGTTACCCACCAGACGTACACGTTATACCCTGTGTAAGCGAAGCAATCGAATTCAGCGGGACCGCACATTGTTCAGCAGTCCGGTTTAACTGGATACACACCGTGCGGACGACGCAGGGACCGAATTCGTTATCCTCATAGGCTCTCACATGCCCAAGACATTGAAGGGACTCTCAAGCTGGCTACGTTAAACGTGCAGGGCTTGCGCTGGAACAGTTTGTCTTCGTGTGAGAAGTTGCAAGATCTTTTACGTTTTGCTCGCCAACATAGTACAGACATCATCTTTATCAGTGACCTGCATTCCGATGGTGAAGCCACGGTCTATGTGGAGGAATTCGTTTTGGTTGCCGGTAACACTACTGGTTTTTTGCTTAGTCACAGAGTTCGACGGCGATGGCAAGAACATGGTGCCACCGTTTTCCACGGGTCCAGATGCTGGGCTCTTTCGTTGGTTTTTGGTGACCGCACATACATGATGACATCTGTTTATATGCCCACGGGCAGCCTCGCCAGAAGGCGAGAGGCTTACGCAGAGGCAGCCACTTTCCGAGAGTCATGCCTTGCACGCATCTCTGATTCTGACACTCTTGAGCTCTGGGCAGGTGATTGGAATGCACGTATATCGTCTGATGAGCCCGGCATGCCGGATCTAGCCGGTGACAAGGGGTTGTCTACACCCACGACGGACGGAGGACACATTCAGAGACAGTGGCAGTTCTCCCAGGGTCTCATGTGTTTTGACTCCTTCCAGTCCATTGCCTCTCGAGGAACATGGATGCATAACATTGCTAACAACGCAGGTCAGCATTCATGGTACGAGCTTGACTTCTTCGTGGGTTCGCCTAGTTTGAGGCGGAGCGTGCAGCACATCACCACAGCGGCTAACGGGGTTAGTGATCATTTGGCCAAGGTCACCACACTTCATGCTGCTAAATCAGGTGCTCATGCCCGTCGTGCTAAACGCAAGGCCTACTACGTGCAGGCGAACAGACAGGCCCAGCCGGGCAAGCTGGCGCTGCATCGTCTCAGAGGGCAAAGTCCTGAGGCAGGACAACTCCGGCAGCGCCTCTGCGAGACGATTAGCGCCAACATCACTGCACAGCAAGTTGATGAGGAGGCAGCGGAGCCACCACCACAGGCTACATTCGTACAGAGCCAAAGGCCGGTATCTCTCAAGGATTTGCCTCAGCCGACAGTTCGCATAAGCACGGATGGAAGTGGGGACGCCAGTGGCGGGTGGGGCGCTTTCGTCCAAGCAGATGATTTTCAGCTGAACCTTTATGGGCCCTTGAGCCTTAACGGGACGCGACCAACCAACAACACAGCGGAGTTGGAAGCGATGGCTCATGCATTCTTATGGCTACTACAGGCTAGTGGCAGCCAGGGCATTGCTGCAGACACACCCGTTCTTATCCGTTTTGCAATTTGACTCGTTCTATGCGGCCAATATGGTACAGGGCTTTTGGCGTCCTCGAGGCAATCGAGAGCTTATCTTGCTTTGTCAACAGTTGTTGGGTGCCGTCCGTTTCCGCCGCAAGGTCTTCTTCGTCCACGTGAAGGGACACACCGGCGACACTGGCAACGAGCGTGCAGATGCCAACGCGGACCTCGGCACCAAAGGCCAGCGCAAGTACTTTGCTCACGATTTCGGCACAGATCTGGAATTGGCCCTTCACTGGTCCAAGCAGACATTTTCAGCGAAGCCCCCTTCGACTCGCATTGTGGGCAAGAGGCGAGGCGCTGGACAAGCTCCTGGCGCGGATGCGGGTTCCGCTGATAAGCCTTGGTTCATGCAACGAACATGGCCCACCATACCTCCGCCGGCGCTATCATGGACTTCCTTAGCAGACGCCCTTGTTTCAGCTGCCGACGCGGTGGTCGGCAGATCTCCGCCTAACGGCCTCACGGATATGAACACACCAGAGGACAAGGCGAAGCTGCAATCTTTTCGCAGAGGCAAGGAGCAGATCTTCGCTGAACTTAGAGCTGCAATGGGGAATACGGCAGAAGGCGAACTACGGAAACGGATGCACAGTGCGCAACGGGCCCACGCGTGCTTCAAGGCAAGGGCTCGGTGGCGCGGCATCAATCGCGTGGTTCGTCAGCTGGAGGACGCACACAGGTACAGAGACTCCAGCCAGTTCTACTCTCTTCTTCGCAAGCTGGGTGTTCATCTTGATGGTCGCACGCGTGAGGGTCAGGAACAGTTTTCGCTGGAATCCCTGCGCGAGCACGTGCTGAAAGTCGGTGGCACAGTTAAGGACGTGTCTGATGAAGTCATTCACAGATGGGGCCCCCAGCAGGCAGTTGAACACTCTTTGGCAGACATACCAACGGACATCGAGATCTACCACGCCATGTCTTCGATGCGCGATTCGGCGGGTGGCACAGATGAGGTCACGTTGGGTCTGCTGCATGCGGGAGGAGTTCAAGTCAAAGCCCATCTTGTAGAGTTGATTCGATTCATGTGGCGTGCACATCCATCCCAGTGGGATGGCATCGTGAAGTCAGGGATTATGCTACCACATCACAAGAAAGGCGATCGCAGTGATCTACACAACTATCGCTTTATTTGCTTGCTATGTTTACTCTCACGCATTCTAGCACGGATTGTAGCGAGTCGGGTTTCAGACTTTGCTGAACGAAAGGATCTCCTGCCTCAACATCAATGGGGATTCCGCTCACATCGATCTGCGATGGATCCGATTTTCATCATGCGTGTCTTGGCAGATCTGGCAAACACAGTTGCTTGGCGAAAGGACCCGGACCTTGTGCCTATCATTGTTGTCTTGTGGGATTTACGCAAAGCATATCCCTCTACACAGCGTTTCCCGGCCTACAAATTATACGCCAGAATGGGATTCCCAGATAAGCTTTTACAGATCCTGTACGGACTTCATGATCTCACCTCTTATGAGATACGGACGAGAGAAGGATACTCACTTCCCTTCAGTCTACCCGTTGGACTACGAGAGGGCTGTCCCAGCTCGCCTGTGCTCTTTAATTTGGTGTATTCAGCCGTCGTACAGTCGTATCTACAATTGCGTGCATCCAGAGGATCTTTGGGCATTCGCTTAGGCTCATTAGAGGGCACTCCTATCCACGCTCGCAGAGGAACAGGAGCTCCCGGAGCCAGACTGGCCAAGAAGTTGGGCAAACCCATTGAGTTCATGGACCTACAAGATCTCCTTTTCGCTGACGACTCGAATTGCCTGGGCAGAGCTGACGAGCATGAGCAAGCTGAGTCCGATTTTCTTGCATGCCTTGAAGAGTGGGCAAGCTCCGTCAACCCCAAGAAGACTGAACGCATTCAATTTCGACCTGGCTCAAGCGCAGCTCAACCCAAGCTCTTCGCATCGGCAGCACGCTTTGTGGGCGCATGGATACAAGAAGATGGTTTACATGACGTGGACACAGACAAGCGGCTCAGTGCGGCCAACAATGTATGGAAGCGGCTGTATCGTCAGCTTCCTCGTCTCGGCCTTACTCCTCCTCAAATGGGAATAGTAATACGTGCAACAGTGGAAGCATCTTTGTATTGGGGATGCGAGTCGAGAGCTTTCACTGCCCCGCAACTACGACGATACCAAGTGTTTATGAACAAGGTGGTGCGTGGAATCGCGCGACAGCAGCTTCGAACGATGCACGCTCAACAAGTAACTATGGCGGACCTGCACAAACGCTACCGCATCCTCCCCTGCTGGATTGCCATTGGACATCGTCAGCTACAGTATGTGGGCCATCTTGCACGTCTCCCCCCAGAGCGAGCTGAACGCAGGATGTTGTGGGCGTGGCTGGACAACGACGTCAACCACCCCGGCCGCAAAAGTGGACAGACGACAAGACAGCAGCTTTGGCAACGCATCCGACAACTGATGACGCATTCCAAAGAGCCGGAACCGTCCTGGGTCACGTCATGGTACACAGTCGCCGCCGCAGCAGAAGGCAATCAGTGGAGATCCCTATACTTAAGAAGTGGCTCCTGGACCGGTTACGCGAGGAGGCCAAGAATGAGTGGTCTTTCAAGCATGGTTTCGCGCCAGACACTGATTTGCCCAATGCGCAGGAGAACCTGGAACAGGTCCCGCTGAACCACGCTCCTCAAGAGGCACAAGCGCGCCAACCTGGTCAACACTGTGGCGCTCTTCTTTATACCCCAGTGCTTTGGCAAGACGCGAAGATGCCTGTGGACAACTACCGGTGGAAGTCCGCGCACAACGTCGTCAAGCCAGAGAACGACAAGCGCAGCGTCGACAACAGGATCGTGCGGCTGTTCCGTCGTCCTCCGGCGCAGGTGGTCGTGTCAACAACAATGTGGGGACTACGAATTCACGACGACGCTTACAGGGCAAACAACCTCGACCTCCTGGACTACCTGCTCCACTCAGCCATGACAGCGATGGCATCATCAAACAACGTTGGACTCAGACGCGTGCAGCATACTGGGCCAAACAGTCGGGGCGACAGATGTCCACTACGGATCTCCCGCCTCCCCAGGCCACAGGCCTGGACTGCCCATTTTGCAGATGCTCTTTTCCGGACGCTGGCAAGCGATACAAGCACAGCTACGCCTGCCCATCGATGCCATATGATGTTTGGCTTTTCCGAGTACGGTTTGTTCAACAAGCTCACGATGAGTCTCTTCAGCCTGCTCACAAGTGTGAGCACTGCGGCACGGCCTTCTGGACCAGTAAAGCTCGTGCTCAGCATCAAAAGACATGTGCCAATCGGCGTAGCCGTGCAGGGCTCCCGCTTGGTTGCAGGGTGTGGCATCCCACGGAAGAGCTGTATCTTGGAGGATTGTTGTAGCTCTTTTGGGCTCGATTGACTCCTCGGTGACATGGATACTGAAGAGGAGCTAATCGCTGCTGCTGAACAGTGCCTTCGCGAAGGAGGTGACGCTCAGAAGCGACAGCGCAGAGAAGGTCAGTTTTCTTCCAGCTCAGCGGCGGAACCCTCTTCAGACCAGAAGCTCCTCACGCAGACTCTTCGGCTCCTGCTCTACCGCTCTTCCGAGGTTGAGACTCTCTTGAATATCAAGACCTTGAGCTATGGTCGCAAGCGAGGCCGCAGATCTCCCAAGAGCAACGAGAACGTCGAGATTTCCCCGAGCACCCCCTGGGCCCCAAGACTGCTTACCGCCACTTGAAGGTCACTCAGATCCTTCACACCTTGGCCCTTGGCAAGGATGGCTGCGAGGAGCTAGCCAAGATCCTGGTATCCTTGAAGGGCTATCCGCGTGCAGTTATATCCAGTCCGGGATTTCGTGCCTCAAGCCCAAGTTCGCCACTCCGAAGGCAGGCCGAGCATGGAAATGGGAACTCTTCTTTACTGCAGTATGCCTCCCGGAGATTCGCCAGGCATGGGCAGATGTCATTCGCCTTCTAGCCGCGCACAAGATGGACGAGATTCATGTAGATGTGCGCCGTGGTGCACAGAGTCAGCTGGAGCAGGAGCTTTGGACCTCACTCAAGGCTCGTTCGGAGCCAAGTCGTCGACAGTGACTTTTCTTTTCCCTGCGTCGGGATGCGCCTCACCTGGGCCCGCGTTGCACAGGGGCCGCGGTGAAACGGCCTTCTCGGGGCATGAGGGGGCCCACAAGCCCCCTACCGGACCAGTTTTGACGCCTTTCCGATGCTGCCTTCGAGATGGCGCATGCATCTACCCGTTTTTCAATTGCTGCTTTGGTGTTTCGGCCCCTACGTTCAGGAGTGGTTCTCAGTGCACAAGCTGTTTTACCTCTTTCCAGACGATTTTCATCACGGCCGATGTGACCAACACTTTCAATCTCATGTTCTTTCAGGTACCTGCAGCAGCACCTCTTCGTGGTTGGTAGAGAAGCGTCTTGGTCCTTGTGATCATGGCGGCAAAGCTTGCTGATGTGACCTACATTGGGTCAAGGTTGCTTGGGTTGTCTCGCAGGGTGGACTCAGGTGACCGTCCCATCAGGGACACTACTTACCCTGTGGTGCGATGTCAACGACATGTTAAAGAGCCCAGCCTGTATGCTTATGCAGATAAGCCTGCGGGGGGACGTCGTCACAATAGAATTCGGCATGTGTATAGAAAGAGCAGAGCGTTTGGACCCCGCAACACTTTGTCCATCGCCACGCTGAACACGCAAGGTATGTCATGGCACCATTTGGGTCATCGTGACAAGCTGCTTTTCCTTTTACAGTACATGAGACAAAAAAGTTGGACTTGATTTCGCTTAGCGAAATGCATGCTACGCAGGGCCCGTGTGTGGTCCACCTTGAAGAATTCGTTTTGGTTACCAACAACAAAGCTGCGTGGTTAATGACGCTTGAGATGTATGTCCACTGGTCTGAGTCGCAGTATATGCGTTGGGATGGTGGGGAAAAAACTTGTGCAGTGCAGATTCCACTTGGTGAACGTGTTTACATCTTTGTTTCAGTCTATATGCGGCCATCAAACTTGGTGAAAGAAAGAAGGCAAGCTCTTGCGGACCTAGATGCAATCCGCCAGCGTTTTCCTGCTGATGCTGTGGAAGTGATCATGGGCGATTGGAATGCTCATGGAGGAGACGCACCCGGGTGATGCCACCCACACTGGACTCCATGCTCTTTCAACGCCAACAACATTAGGAGGCCGCATCCACAGAGCCTGGTTACACACTACCTCCTTATGCATGATTGACAGCTTCAAACCATGTGCACGCAGGACCACATGGAGGCATAGCCAAACAGGCAAGCTCTACGAATTCGATTTTGTATGTGCCTCGCAGGAGATCCGACATCAGTTCCAAACACCGGTCACGTTCACATGTGCGATTAGTGACCATTGGGGGAAGCAGGTTGTTATGCATCTTTCTGCTCCGGGCAAGCACCAACTTCGGGTTCGTCGGCGTGAGAGGTTTCGTCACTTTCAGCGCTGTAAGGAGCTTCAGCAAGCCAAAGGCAAGCTCAACGTGCAGGCATTGCGGGGACCTTCAGAAGCTGCGGGTTGTAAGCGCCAGCAGTTTCGTGAGTCAGTGGAGCACCGACTTGAGGACCGTGGTGCGCCTCTGCCTCCTGAGGCTCGACCGGCGAGCCCTCCTGTTGATCCTGCTTGTGATGTTGAGTTGTATACTGATGGTTCCCACGGTGAAGCAGGCACTACCGCTTCGGGCTGGGGCCTCTTCGTGGTCAGCGAGACACGCAGAGAATCCTACTATGCTCCAGTTTGCACTGATGAAACCAAGCGCGACTTTCATGGTGCGGAGGGTCACTCCAACAATGTTGCTGAGCTAGAAGCTATTGGGATGGCACTCAAGTGGATACAACGTTTTGGCACTCCTAACACGAATGCTCCCATCCGTTATGATAGCCAATATGCGGCTGGCACGCGAGCACAGCAGAAAATGCTACTGTGGAGATCGACGCAGTAATCGGATGGTGGCAATGGGCCCCAGCCCTCTTGGCCGCGATTCGCTTCGTTGCGCCCAACAAGACCCGGAGTACGCGAGACTCGGTCACGGGTGAGTGGAAACGTGCCCCAGGTCACTTCGTGGTCCGGCTGGAGTTCAGTGAAGCGTCGTTGCGTGTTCAACAAGGCCTGCAGGGGGCACTGGGTCAATGGATCGGTCGGGCTGTCAAGGCGGCGGGCGAGCAGGGGGAGGCCACGTGCAACCTCTACCTTGACAAAACGCCGGAGGAAGTGGAGCGAAAGCGGAAAAGGGCGGGCGCGGATCTGGGCACTTCGTCCTCGGGACGCGGCGGAGGGAAAGGAACGGGCAAGAAGGGTGGCAAGAGCAGAGGCAAGGGTAACAAAGGTGGGGGAGCGCGTGGCGGGGGGGTGGCAGGCCGCCGTGGGGAAAAGGAGAAGTAGACGGGCTGCGGTCAGCAGCATGGACAGTTTCACCGCACTGTAGGGAGCTGCAGAGTCATGAATAGTGTATTTTTCCGTGTCGTCAACATGTTCACGTGTAAGGCCCCTTGTAATGGATGCTTTAGGCTCGTTATGGTACCCAAGTTGCGAGGGCGGACGCTTCCCCTCAATACTCTGAGAGTGTATTGCTGAGTGTAGGTGTGGTAATCTTGGTTGACATAGCTCTGTCGGCATCCCTTTCCTTTAGCACGCGNGCTTCCCCTCAATACTCTGAGAGTGTATTGCTGAGTGTAGGTGTGGTAATCTTGGTTGACATAGCTCTGTCGGCATCCCTTTCCTTTAGCACGCGCACTGTTTGTTTCACAGCATGGCTTGAGCCATGGACGTTTCTGATTCATTGAGGAACGGAGGGTGGGTTGCTTGGTGTCATTTTGCAATGTTTGTACTTGATCCAGGTCATGCGGCTTTGGCAGCTAAGTCAACACCCGTAGTCTGTCTGTCTGTCTGTTTGAAAAAGCTTTTTTCGGATAGCATGTGTGGTGCCGGGTTAGGCAGATGCTTGAACAGATGTTTGGCGTTGTTTTAGATGTTTGTCAGAGTTTGCGACTGTTTTTCATTGGCTGTATCAAGTTTAACATGTCATCCGAGTAAGGATCACTGGCAAGTTCCCTGGCTACTTGTCACCATCTGCTGGCCTGAAATTCGCCGATGTTCCCAACGGCTTGGCTGCGATTTCCAAGGTGCCTGCAGCAGGATGGGGACAGATCCTCGCCTACACGGCCTTCTGCGAAGTTTCCCAGGACCAGTCTCCCGGCACGCCAGCCGCAGCGGGCGACTTCGGCTTCAAGGTCTTGACCTCCAGCGACCCAGCTGAGAAGACCAAAAAGTTGTCGGCAGNTCGGCTTCAAGGTCTTGACCTCCAGCGACCCAGCTGAGAAGACCAAAAAGTTGTCGGCAGAGTTGGCCAACGGAAGGCTTGCGATGATGGCCATCATCGGCATGTTCTTTCAGGTGGGGTGTCAACATAGAAATCATGCGACGTATCACTCTGTGCATGTCCATGCTATGTGTGTGTGTGTGTAGAACGTGTTTCCATAAAGACTTCGATGGTAGCTGTGTTGTGTTAGCACACTGTGATATTGTGTTCGCATGACAGGATGGATTGACCGGAAGTGCCTGGGGTGATTGGGCCAACTACACCGCATCACCTCTGCGCTAACAGTCCCCAGGACGGCTCATGTCCTTATAACATCCACCAGTTTTTGATCCCGAAAGCGTTCCAGCCACGGATGAAACACTAAAGCTTAGCCACCATCGGCACGATAGCCTAAAGAGTTCAAGCCGTTGCCCTATACACCTGGACCTGAACCCTGGTGGCCTTCACAGGATTTTATGAAGTCCGCCGTGCTTGTGTTACATCATCTCCGAGGCCAGGAGCCCGGACGGCACTTACCGGCATGGTCTCGAAATTCAAGGGGAGCGTGATTCGCATGGGCCGAAATATGATTTGATTTCGAACCGACAATGCTAAGACTGCGAACCTCTGGCGAATTATGCTTACAAACCAAAACCTGTAACAGCCTCCGACCCTCAAGCCCCGCAACCCGCCCCGCCCCCCCCCGCCGTCCCCCTCACACTCGATATAGGCCAATCCTACGCTACCTGCAGTTAACCCGTTAATAACCCAGAAACCTTGCGGCCCTAAACTCCTGAATCCCAGCCCTCGAGCTTGAGCCAGAGATTACGTAAATTCCCTAAACCCTAAAGCCCAGAGCCCACAAAGCCTGGTGGTTCTCTACTCGTAAATCCATCTGCCTTTTTCAGGCTGAGAGGTCTACTAGACCCTACTTATTACCTTCAGCATAGGAAGTTCTAAGGAAAAGAGCACAAGATACGACAGTTTCAGCTGTTGGTATATTGTATTATTTCTATAGGAGGTTTAAACATCAGTAATGCCACTATTCCTTAGGGTTCTTCTTAACATAAACAAGCAGTATAGAAAAACCCCAAATCCCTTTTGAACTCACTAAGGCCCCTTTTTAATTGGTCTTTACGTCTTTATGTTTTCCCCTGGCCTTTGTCGCTCATGGTTTCGTTCACTCTTTCTTCATTCCTGGCCCCTTTGCCTTCAATAAGATGGAAAGAACCACATTTCGACATCCTAAAATCAACGAATAGAATATTGAATGAGTGCGTGTTTTTTGTAATGCTTGGCCATTGGGGGGGGGCCTCTGTTTACTTCTAGAGTTCTCACTCTGTTTCCATTAGTTGGTTATTTTGGATGCCTTCATC
Organism: Symbiodinium sp. clade A Y106; assembly: GCA_003297005.1. Taxonomy (NCBI): domain Eukaryota; class Dinophyceae; order Suessiales; family Symbiodiniaceae; genus Symbiodinium; species Symbiodinium sp. clade A. The sequence goes on along the minus strand of BGNK01003423.1, from coordinate 56,200 downwards.
TTTGCTTTCTGTCTTTCTGTTTACTTCTGGCTTTTGCCCGTTGATGGTGGTGGAGAGGAATCAAGTCAGAGGGTCTGCGGCCCCTATAACACCCTATAACTGTTTATTCAGAGGGGGTATAAGTTATAATGACCCCAAACCTAAACCCTAAAACCCCTATGCCAGAAGCCCTGAATTCAACGGGCTTCAGCTTGTTTATTCTGAGCGCATGGTCCACCCCATTCCCCACGGCGAAGGCAAAAGCTCCCGAATGCCCTAAGACACAATTCGGCTTCCCTTAGAAAAGACACAGGCCGAAACTCTTCAGCTCGAACCTGTAACCCTTTCGCATTCTCAGTTCTTGGATTCGATACCTTCCAGTCTAAGCCGACTGATATTTGCAAGCGACAGGTCTGACATGTCCGGCCCCGGCGCACGAATGGATGTTTGCGCGCTTAGTGCGTGAAAAAGGGCAGATTGTATCATCTCGCAGGCCGGGAGTCGAACTTGCAAGTGTCAGAAAATCATTTGCACCTTATCATGACAGTTGCCTTACAATAAGAATCCTACAAGTTAGAGTGTATATGAGGGCCCTAATACTCCCACCACTCCTGCATTCAAGGATATGACTTGCGTTTGTGCATGTGTTTTTTTGTTCGACGGCTTGCACTGGTATGCTGGCTAACCAGGAGGCTAACGGTAGCCGCAGGGCAAGGATGCTAATCGGTCCATGGTAGCTGCGATTGCAACACTTCTTGCAGTTTCATCACTTGCACACTGCTGGAATGCCTGTCATTCATGGGTTGTATGTCCAATTGCAGAAAACGCTACATGTCAAGAGCCAGAAAGATGCGAGGTAGACGGTAATTTCGGACATGCGCGAAATGCCAGAAAACATATAATCGGCGAAGCTCAAAGCCTCAAATTTCCTATGTAGTCTTCTTCCACAGTATACAGCGGGCCGTGCTCGCGTGCATGTGGACACTGTCGCATTGTGATGATGAACAAGCTGATGCACATTTTTAACGGCAGCATTTCTGCCAAAGACTTACGAGAAGCATGCCGAACTGGATTACATCATCCCGCTTTGAATCCTGACATCAAGTCCTTGCCTGCAAACGCACAAAAAGTAGTTGGCGCATGAATATCACCCTGAATATGCTCTTTGAACAGGTACCACAGGAAGAAAAAGGATATGTATGTTACGATATGTTACGCCTTTTGTGTACAAGTTTTTGCAACAGGTGTTTGGGATTCTGGTTAGGGGGGAAGGTGGCTAGGATAAAACCCGACGTAACCCAAACCCTTAGCAGGAATTTTAATCAAGCGTATCAAGCGCACCGGACTTGTGGCCGGACTTGTAAATGAGCTGCGCCGGCTCCTCAGTCGAGTTCGAAAGTTTTCCCGAAATCATAGAGTGAGTTCTATCATTTTCGCCTTCAGGGCTAAAGGCTCAGCAGGATGACTTTCGAGGTTTGGGGGTAGGACCTAGGCCCCGACACTCAGCCTGTATTCTGGTAGCCTTTATCTATGAGTGCAGTGTCAGCGAGGCTTCCGGGGTGAGTGTTGGTATGATAATGCTTCTGGCATCGCTATGTTGGGATTGCTGCTAATCTCGGTCTTTGATACAACCAGTATCGTCTTAGCGACATCACACATCACAATGCTTAGTATAACATAAATATCTGAAAGCAGTCGCCGGGGCTCGAGGAACCTACGATGCTCCCACGATTCATGTGGGTGCCAGTCCGGCCATGGGGTCAAACAGCAGATCTTTCGACTTCAGGCGTTTGGAGTATCCGGATGGGTGCTTTTAAGAACTAAGGCTGATGTACACAGGGTGCCTTTCCTGCTTTTCAAGGTAAAAGTTGGGGTCCGTCATATTCTAAAACTCTCGCGTGGCATCAAGCTCAGCGCCCATCCCTAAGCCCTTTTGCAGATAACTCCGACTGCTCACAACCTTGCAAGTTGCAAAGTACGCCGAGGTTATCCCGCTCAAGACCGCAGCAAACGAACTCCTGAAAACCGCTCTTTGCTTTCCCCTCAACCGGAAACCCTGAACCCTGGCTTTCTGCAAACCCTAACTGTATCTACCAAAACCTACCGTTATATTAGGGTTAAAAGTAGGACCAGATTGAGCTTCAAGCCTGAAACCCGCGGCCCCTGTCGACCGACCTCCTAGCGCAGCAGTTCCGCAATGTTCCGCATGTGTCTGCAGCATTCACGTCACTCGATTCGGTCGACGATAGCAGGGAGAGCACAAGTTGAACGAGTTCGTTACGACATCGCGTGCGGAGCCAAGGCTCAAAGCGTGGAGGGCGATGACCACAATTCTGTCCTCTTCGCTTGGCGATCATACTGTATTGAGGGGTTACTACAACGGATCAACGGAGCAAAGACTGACCTCTATCGGTGTGTTCCGACAGAGGGGATTCGACGGCCATGTCGTTGAAGGAATTTCTAAAGATCGAAAGTTCCGCCCTAAACCCTGAGCGCCATATTCTATTGTGTTGCATGGTGTTTTGCTTTGTTCTTAATCAACAGATCGCATTCCGAATCCCCGAGACCTTAAACCCGAAGTTGAGGTCTCCACAAACCCCGAATGGCAAGCTCTTTCAAGCCGCAAACCCATTTCCTAAACCCCAACTCGTTGTTAACTCCGTATGTTTAGTTCCTTGAATCCTGTCGCCCAGGCCCGGCATCTCGAAAAGATCCGATCCGGCCGAAGTCTGATGGTGGCTTGAGAAAGAAAGGATCATTGCGGGGTTGCCTCGTTACATATGGAGTTCAATTGCTTTGGGACTTTGTGTTTGAGGCTACAGTTCAACGGGGTTGGTTCCCTTCAAACTTCGCCTCTGGAGCTGTGGCTAAACAAATTTTGGGGCATATCGCAGAACCCGCTAAAGTCTATTAAATAGAATCAATAATACAGGGAACAACCGAAGTCGTCACGCGTGCCAGCAGATCAAGGCAGACCTTCGGGGAAGCAAAGACCATAAGTCATAACATTCCGAGGTCTAGTTGGTAGTTGGTAATACGAGTTCCCTGCCAAAGTCCCTCAAGGTTGAACGTAAGAGCTCCATATTTGACCGTCATCCTCCTGTGGGACACTCACTCTTATGGCTCCATGCAAAATAAGACGTCCAGTCAGAAGACATGGGATGATATATAGCAGTTCTTCTAATACCTCTTCTATTGTGAAAACCGGTCTCCGTCAGCCTGATCGGCGCAGGGTATACCACCGAACGCTAGGTACACGGATCTTGGCGTTTCGAGATGAACGCTCGATACGTGAATCTTGCCTGTCTTACCTTTCTCTTGCGGCCAGCGGTACACTTCGAAACGCGAAATTCGGTACATGCTTTTCGACTGTATCGTGCAGTATAAGTGCTTGGGAAATGATCGCTGTGCATGTGGATCATGGGTTGTTTTAACCAGCGCTGGACTTGGAAAGTCCAAGCTCGGTACGCGGATTTCGGGTGTAGCCCCAAAAGACGGCTTGCCATTGGTATTCCTCTAAAGATCGCTGCTCGATACGTGGACCGCGGTTGTCGCCAAAGGATCAACACTCGGAATGTGAATCTCGAGTGCTTCTCGATACCCAGGGTATCGATTCATGCGACGAAAAACGAAAAGTAGCGTTTACTTGAGGAGTCGGTGCCTAAATCTGCTCTAGAATGCAATAAAAAGCACTTGAAATTGTAGCGTCCCCGGTATACCCTGAAATTTGAGCTTGCGCGACGTGAAGACTAAAAACAGCGTGTACATGGGGATTAGTATCTGCTGATGTGCATTCTCGCTACGGGTGATGTATATTCTCGCCGATGGATGTGAGATAAACCATACGCTTGTAGCATTTTTAGTACTGGAAATGCCTCTTTTAGGGTCTTGGCTGGATTGTGCTTGGTTGCAACGCAACTTTAGTTAGTGCTGAAAATATCTGGTTTTTGGTCTTGGCTGGATTATGTTTTGTTGTAGTACAACCTCAGTATTGGAAATGCGCGTGGTTTAGGGTCTTGGCTGGATTGTGCTGGGTTATAGTAAAATGCCTCTTGTCGGTTCCACATTAATTGTTCGAAAGAAAATTGAAAATTAGGGATACGGAAGAGAAGAGAGGAGAGGAGTGAGAAGAGAGAAGAGGAAGAGAGAAGAAAGAAGAGAACAGAGAGAAGAGAGAAGAAGAAAGGAGAGAAGAGAGAATTATCTGTTCGTCATAATTTTGATGAAAGAAAGAAGATAAGAGAGAGAAGAGAAAAGAGAAGAGAAAAATAGAACAGAGAAGAGAGGAGAATGGAATAGATTGGAATAGAATAGAGCAGAAGAGAGTAGGATAGAATTGAACAGAAGAGAATTGTAGAGAAAAGAATAGGAGATAGAAGAGATCAGGGAAGAGAAGGGAGGGTAGGAGAGGTGGTAAGAGTCAAGAAGAGGGGAGATAAGGAGAAAATAAAGATAAAGGGATGAATAAAAAATAATATTATATTTAGAGGTTTTAGATGGTTATGACTTAGGTTCGGAGATATGATGAAGAAATTAGATATATGATTTAGAATAATTATTTAGATATAATGATAAATATATATAGTGGCCTAACTACTTTCTTGATAAAGGTTTGAAATATCTATAGTAATATGAAAGGTTCTAAGTATCTAGATAGAGATCTATATTGGATGTTCTTGAGAGAATTCTACATAACATAAAAATATAATATTCCTAAAATCTTTTCTAGTGGTTTGTTCTTTATTCTCGAGTTCTTTGCTCTCTTTCAAGAGGTTTTTTTATTTTTTTTTATATTTATTTTATTCTTTGTTTCTATATTTTCTAATTCTATTTCAATTATTTGTTGTTTTTGCTCTGAAGTTCTCTAGAGTCTTGTCGAGTGATTTGCTTTTTTTGTTCTATAGTTGTTTTCTAGGCTTTTGTTCTATATTTTAAAGTTCGGTAATCTCATTCTAGCGGCTAGTTCTTTAATTTCAAATTCGCTATTCTATTTCGATTAGTTTGTTCATTCTTCTCAAAATCTCTTTTTATTATAGAGCGATTTGATCTTTATTTTCAATTTCTCTGGTCTCTTTCGAGTGAATTGCTTGAGATCAATTTATAATCTTGATATGAATCTCAAATTCTCTATTCTTTTGCGAGCGGTTTGCTACTTATTCTCAATTTCTTTGTTTTTTCCCGAACGGCTGATCCTAATTCTCAAATTTCTAGTCTTTTTCAACCGATTTGAGCTTATTCTCAAACTCTCTAGTATTTTTCGTACGGGTTATTTCTTGGATTCTTAAGTTTGCTTATTATTTTCGGAACGATTTGATCTTTATTATTAAAATTCTTTATAATTTTTATTTGATTTGATTTTGACCACAAAATCCCGAATTTATTTCGCTCGGTTTGCTCTTTGATCCCAAATTATCTAGTCTTTTTCGAGCGTTTTCATCTTTATTCTCAAATTCCCTATCGTAGCGATTTGTTCTCTATTCTTAAATCTCTTAGGTCTTTTCGAGCGATTTCTTTATCCCTTCTTAAATTCTGTAGTCTCTTTCGAATGGTTCGTTACTTATTCTGAAATTCTCTAATCTTATATGAATGGTTTGCTCCCAGCTCCTAATTTCTCTAATCTCAATAGAGTGGTTTGCCCGTTGAATTCTCAAATATTCTAGTCTTTTTCGGATTTTCCAGATTCTCTAGTCATTTGCGAGCGGATTATTCTTTTTTTTAAATTCTCTAATTTCTTTCGAAAATTTAGTCCCTTATTCTCAAATTCTCTAGTCTCTTTCGAGTGATTTGCTCTTTATTCTCAAAATCTGTAGTCTTTTTTGAATGATTTGTTCTTTGTTCTCGATATCTTTAGTCTTTTTGGAATGGTTTCCTCCTTGGTCTCAAATTCTCTAATCTATTAATATCTTTAGTCTCTTTGGAGTGGCTTCCTCCTTGGTCTCAAGTTCTCTAATCTATTTGAAGCGATATTCTTTATATTCTCAATATTTCTAAATTTATTTTCAAACGATTTATTTTTATATTCTCAAATTTTCAAATATCTTTCTTTTAATTTGCTCCTTACTAAATATGAGGTCTGCCATGGCCAGATAGCTCTCTGTCCTGTGGTAAGCAAGCATACTATTGATATAGATAAAAGCAGGTGAAGAGCAACATACCATAACGATCTATTTGGATCTACAAGGTCTGCAAAGTATGCCACAAGCACCTGGAGAAGTAGGGTGCGGGAGAATATCTCCTCTATTATTCTCGTCGTTATATATTTTATTCAGGAATATAAAGAATCAGAAACAACGACCGTTTCACCTCCGGCGCTGAGAGTTGGTAGCAGGACGCGCGGAGCGCGCATGCATCTTCAAGCAAAGCATTGGCACAGGTCGGTATGCGAAACCCGGGAATCTGGCAGGCGAAGCTGAATCCAAAGTACTGTGATATGATGCAGCAAGCGCAGCGAAAGCCTCAGTGGATATCTGTAGTCTGCGCAGAGCGTCTGGTGATATCTACTCTGCAACGGGGGTTCAACCGAGAGGCTCGGGAGGCAGAGCTCAAAAAGTGAAGTCCTGGCATCAATATTATGGCAGATTGTCATATAACGGCAGCACATGTAAATGAACTAGCAAGATCTTGATATAGCACAGTCGTTTGTTCGCATATCTTGTAGACCGACCCCAAACGTCATTCTCTCTTTCGTCTTCTTGGTTTTTTCATGAGCGTCTCTTTCGAATCTAGATAAAGCAAAGTCGGCTAGGTCCCAGAGTGCAAGGTTGATTGTAGACGAAGTGCCCCTCGTGTGGTCCTGCGGCTATCGAAAAAGTCATCACATGAGCAATACCAGTTCAAATCATTTGAGTGAATCCCATCCGGTCTTGGCGACCAAGCTGCTGCAGGCACGAGGCTTCCATACCCAAATTTGCGGAGGCAGGAATCGACCTTGGAATGATGTTGAAGTTGTTGTTGGGCTCAGGGTTTGGAGCTGTTTGGGTTCCGATTTAAGATTTAAATGCCCTATATTCAAGAATTTTGGTGCCAAGATACTTGCCGAATCCACGCTTCCTGCCAAAATGAACAAATCCCACGAACAACTTCAGCATATTTCTGAGATTTCAGGTATATCGATAAAATAAAGATGTTCAATTTTACATTTATGGTGATAGTGCCTCATAATACATAACAGGCAAGATTACGCTTCCAAAGCAAACGCCACGCTCAGACAGACTGGATTTAGATTACAAACAGAGTAATAATAGAAGCTTTCTCTGCCCAAGCCCCCCGCCACCGCCCGTGGGGCCTTTCAGTTCTGACCATATGGAATATTTCTGGGATCGGAGTCGTTGAAATGGGGGAACCCCGACATCCACCCGCGACTGAATACAAATATTATGTTCTATAAGAAAAATTTGGCAACAGAAAATCAACCCCCAATTTTCCATTAGAGATACCGAAATTAGGGAAGACCCGCAAATCCACGAAAATCATGGAATTTGTCGGGGAATACTTCCTTTTCCAGCAGCCATCCCTAAAAAATCTTGGATCTTCCGTGTTTCTGGCCACCGGAGCCGCTGAAATGTGGCGGAACCCCGAGCTGCAGCCGCGGCCCGACAGATCTTATAAGCAGAAGGTAGCAGGAAATCGATCCCCAATTTTCTGTTGGACATGTCAAAATTTGTGGAAATCCGCAAATCAATGAAATATGGAATTTGCAGGATAATGTTCCTTTTTCCAGTAGCCATCCTTGAAAACCTCGGATTTTCAGTATTTCTGGCCATCGGCGCCGTTGAAATGGGTTGCTGTTGATGCTGTTACTGTTATTATTATTGGTATTGTTATTATTATTATTGTTGCTATTGTTGGCTCCGACATTGTCATAAACGCGCGAAGACCGATATGCTGTTACTCCAAGTGCCTCTCGCATCCGTGGGGCCGATATTTCGTGCATGTATGATTAGAAGCTGCTATTATTCTTATTGTTGTTTGATATTATTGTTGCTCTTGTTGTTATTATTATTATCTCCGATATTGATATAAATGCGTGAAGCCCGACCTACCATTTATATAGGTGTTTATAGCATATCTTGCATTCGAAGTGCCTTTCGTATCGGTGTAGCCGGTGTTTCATGCATGCGTGAGGGTTGCATCCTATATTCGAAGACCTTTTCGCATCGGTATTACCGATATTTCGTTCATACGTGAGGAATAAGAGAGAAGACATGCCGTTTGCATTGATTTTTGTAACATATCCTACAGTCGAAATATCTTTGATTATGGTGCGGCCGATATGTCGTGCGGGTGCAGTGCGATTTAGGGTTTAGGGGAGAATTATCTAGAAATCAAGAAAGGACGAGAAAGACCCTAGTTTAGCTAGGATATCAAAATTGCACGATATACCGCACGACCGGAGAATTCTAGTACTAATATAATAGAAATGAAAAACTAATTACGCTAACTTTCGGGAAATACCAGCCACGATCGAAATACGAACCAGACACCAACCCAGACCCGAACCAGATACGAACCAGACACGAACCGGACACGAACCAAACCCGAACCAAACACGAAACCAGACACGAACCCAGACACGAACCATCCGCGAACCCGGATACAAAACCAGACACATACCCAGACACGAACCAAATACGAAGCGGACACGATTCAGATACGCACCAGATCCGCATACGAAACGAACCCAGACACTGACCAGACACAAACCCGCACAACCCGATACGAACCCGGCCCGAACCCGGAAACCCCCCTCAGACAGGAACCCAGGCTCGAAGACCGGACGCGAACCGGCCACGAACCCGGACAGGAACCCAACAAGAATAGCTATTGAACTATTTCGCAATTTCCAAGTATTATCTCTCCATATTCCTATGCGGTCCTCATATAAATATTTACAAGTATATCGATTTTGCAACTCAATCGCTAATTAAGAGAAATTTCTATATAATTTCCAGACGTTCGAGTGTTGAAAGCATCCAGATATCAAGATCCATCCAGCAATTATCACGTAAAGAGAGTTATTATCACGAAGATCTCATCCTAAAATCCTAAAGCTACCAAAATTTAGAAAATTCCGTAAGATTTCCAAAAATTTCCAAAAGCTTCGGAATTTTATAATACTAAGAGAGAAGACATTAAAATTTCCAAAATATAATTAAACGACACAAACATACAAGAAGTTTTCACGACGAAACAAAGAAAAAAATAAAAGACCAAAAACAAAGACTAGAAGTACGCGCAGAACCATAGACACAAGTAATACGACACCACTTTATTCGAGGATCTATCATATTCAGAAAAAGAATCGAAATAATATTCGAATTCCACCCGAGCTGCCATATTATTCCTTTATCGAAATCAGACCTTTTTATTAAGAACCAAATTTCGATATTTCTTCCAAAATTTCTCTAAAAATACCCGTATTATAAAAAAACAATAGAAACCTCACGAATTCGAAAGATTTTTTTCTATTAATTTCGTAATTTAGTAAATAATTCGAACATATATGAATTAGATGATCGAAATCCTAAATCATATCTATGAAACTTATTATATACACATCAAGCTTCCGAAATCTATATGAATTATATAGGGAATAATTTATATTACTAGTATCCCCATAATAAAACCCAATATATACACTCACCAATATTCAGAAGGAGGCCTATCTACACTCACCAAAACGGCAATATAAACCCTACTTCATATATGTACATAATATAAAAATAGATTTTGACATAATCCGCCGAGGCCACAGGCGTGTAGGGGGTTAGCTCAGGTACCCTCCACCTAAGAAAGTTTGGACGCACCCGCTTTTTGCGTTCATTTCCCACCCCCTCGCCCGGCCCCCCTTCTCTCTGGTGCCCTAAGCCCCAAAAGCCTACAAGCCCAAAGCTCAAAACCCTAAACCCAAAGCCCCAATCGTAAACCCTACGCCCGGAACCCTGGTTTCGAGCCTAGGGTNCTGCCCCGGCCCCCGCTCCTGCCCTTTGCCCCTCCCCCCACTTCCCCCACCTCTCTTCTGCTGCCCCTCCGTCCCTTGCCCGCCCTCCCTCCCACTTCTGCATCCGCTCTGCTCTACCACATTACAGAAGCAGGTCGATGAGTTCTGTCACAGTGCTGGTCTCCGGCAAGCCTAGGCGGGCGGCGTAGCGTTAAAATTATGCAGGCTACGATATTCATGACTACTGACAGAAATTTGAAAATGGTGGTACAATCCCCGAAGGAAAGGAACTTTCCACAATATGAGTGTGAAGCTACACAAGATGATCTGATATACAAGCATAGGATGCGAGGTGAATTGTACACTGGATCTCACAAGCAGTTGTTCTCTCTCGCCTGCGCTCGCATGGCTCCAGGAAGTCAGTGGTTCTTTGATTTGCATAAGGCTTCTTCTGTATAGCAAGCAAGCCCAAGAAACAGGGATTACCATAGACTACCGCAACACACTTTATGTAAGGCTTGTACAAACCAAAAAACTGAAGTTTCTATGAGGACCCTGCAAAGTATATAGTCAGCAGTGGAAGCTGAGGGTAGTCTAGGGCGGAGCTTACGCCGGCGCCTGCTCGCAGCTGTCTTAAAAAGCAGCGCAAGAATCCAGCTGCTTGCAGCAGAACGAGAATGAGCCTTTGGCAGACCTGGCCTGTTACAAACATTCGATCGCGAAGCTGTCGCAGCTTTAGTTTGGTCTGACACACAGATGCTACAGCGTAAGGTTCTGCCTTGCCCATTGCTGTAATCACACATCGGCTCGGTGCCAGCAAACTATGCATGTGAGAAAGAATCCTTTCATTCGCCCTTGAGACAGGGCTCCAGGCACTGAGGAATTTCGTACTTCCCACAGTCATTGCCCTGGAGCCAGCCGCAGCAGTGGCAACCAGTGGCCAGGAAACAGGCTGGGCAGAAGCCTGAGGTGCAGAGAAGGAACCAGAGAGGATTTTGCTGCCCCCACCACCGGTCCCGGCCATGGATGGTAATGTACAGGCGATGTCGGAAATTCTGCAAGGGTGTCTCGTAGTCGTAGTCTGCAGGATAGAAGTTGGTCACAAGGGCCCGCATAACATGCATGGCAAAGGTGTAGCCACCTTCCCGCTTCATCACCTCCTCGAAGGACTAGCAGTGACTAGCACAAGTGGGTGTTGTTCAATTCTCTTCTGGCNGGCAAAGGTGTAGCCACCTTCCCGCTTCATCACCTCCTCGAAGGACTAGCAGTGACTAGCACAAGTGGGTGTTGTTCAATTCTCTTCTGGCGGCCACACTCGTACGTTTTATTTTTCATGGTCACAAGGGCCCGCATAACATGCATGGCAAAGGTGTAGCCACCTTCCCGCTTCATCACCTCCTCGAAGGACTAGCAGTGACTAGCACAAGTGGGTGTTGTTCAATTCTCTTCTGGCNGGCAAAGGTGTAGCCACCTTCCCGCTTCATCACCTCCTCGAAGGACTAGCAGTGACTAGCACAAGTGGGTGTTGTTCAATTCTCTTCTGGCGGCCACACTCGTACGTTTTATTTTTCATCTCACAGGTCTGAGGTGGAAAGAACAACTTGTGGAGTCCGAACGCCTGCCAGCAAAGCTCCCTAAACCCGATGCCCCCCCGAAATCCCTGAACCGCTCCTTCATCTGAATCTGCCTGTTCTCAACCTCAAAGGCTTCGATAGTGCGGATCCGTGTATCTTCACACTCCTCCTGCTCGAACCACTCGATGTCCTCACAAGGAGGGAATTTCCCGGCCACCCGTAAGCCGTAAAGCAATCTTGTGTGAGCTCCGTTCCAACCCATATTCCTCAATTCAGATGTTCTGGCATCCGCGGCATCAGGAGCATTACCCCGAACCCGAAATTTCGGCAGGTATCCAGGATTTGCCATCCCCAGAACTAGACGCTACACTCTAAATCCTGAAATCCCAGCAACGCTAAAGCCAGTAAACCAACGAAAACCGATCCAGCTGCCCACAACGCTCTGAAGCCCCCAGACCCAAGTGCCGGTTGAGGGTGGTCCTCCTTGACAAGAGACAGGCCCATGAGACAAACCTGCACATCGCCATATACCTGAAACACTGCCGTTTTCGCTCTCTCTCTCTCTCTCTCCTGTTGATTAGGGCCTGGTGGTTAGATAGGTCATCTGAAGGACTTGAATTGTGTTTTCGGAAAGAAGGCGAAAGCAGGAGGGACAAAATATCTAGTGATGTAGGTAGGGCTCCGGGTTTAGTTTGAGTTTAGTTTAGTTTGGGGTCAGGGCTTTGAGTGCTGTGATAGGGGCCAGTGCTGTTTGAGATTGAAGGCTTCAGAGCTTAGGGTGTTGGGTTTACAAATGATAGTAGTTCAGGTTTCACAAACATGAACAAACATTTGTAAGAGCAGCCAAGTTTCCATGTTCTGAATCCTGTCCAGGACCTTGCAGTCATGGCGTGCAACAGCGGCCTATGTGTAGACATTTCAAAGGAGCTCACTCACGATCTTCAAATGGGTAGTTTCTAGTTCTCTAAATCAGGATTCCACTTCGAGTCCTTGCTATGTGACCGCACGTTCTTTGGAGGGCACAGGAAGGGATGCTAATTTGGGGACTACCCAAAATGGGCAGTCATACCGTCGTCCAGGGGCTGGGGACCACATGAATGTGTAGCGTAGGGACCTTAATTGCAAGAATCGGGATTATAAAGGACTGCTACCACTACTTATTCGGACCTTTACCTATCTTTGATCTGGAAGATTGGGTGTGTACAATCAAAGTGCTTCATGCAGGTTTGAACTCCCTGTCAGCCTGGTTGAAGGCGTTCATGTCGTTGGCCTGGTGTGAGAATTGTCTAACCAGCCAAACTGGAGTCCCTGAGGCTCAGGATCTCCGAACTCCACTAGGCTATTCTAGACATAACTTGAGATTTTGGACAGAATGCCAGAAACTTCGATAATCCGCAACAGAATCGAATAATCAAGTTTTGCCTACGCGGCTACAACACTTGAGAAAGTAATACTCTGGTTTGATATGCAGCAAAAAGCTTTTTGGATATTTTTGACTGACGTGCTGGAACGCTCTACGGCTTCGCGAGCGAGTTTCCATACAAGACTGGGCGGACTCTCAACTCCATAATCCGCATCCACGCTTTTGAGTTCTTGAAATCTACACCCTATAGACCCTAAATTCCGCAAACCATTTGCTAGGCGTTCCCATTCTCAAGGAGCTGCAGGCCAGCAGGCATAGTAGCAGCACATACCATGGTGCCTACTTACCTATATTCGGCAGTAGTGGTGGCGCTGCCGGCGCGCAAAACACACCAGAATCTGTCACAGTAGTACCTATCAACACTGAGAAGACGGCGAAACCACATCGATCCTCCAACAACTATGGACCGATATCTTCAACATATGTATTGACTTCACTTTATTCAAATTCAAGCATGCCGCCTCATCATGGTATATTGTCATGTCCAGCTTTTGTCTTACAAGGCCGGAACCGATCGAGAAGACCTTGAGAGAATCCACCCCAAAAAGACACCCAACAAAAGCCGTGGAAGCCCTGACCTCCCCATCAGTCAAGGCGAGAATCAGAAGCGGCTTGCCCGTAGAGGCAGGCGCGAAATCCTGAAGTACCTGCCCAAAGTTCGGGGTGTTCAATATTTCGGGTTGGGTGTTCAGCTTTAAGCAAATGCTAGTCGGGGCCCGATATTTTTTAAACAAGCAGGTGTTACACATGGGTTATGCAGGGTGCACACATGAGACGGGCCTCCTCCAGACCCAATTTGTAACGCTGCAGGGTCAATCAACGAGGAGAGCAGCGTCAAAAAGAAAAACTGAGCACAATCTCGGCTTGTCCAGGCAAAAAGAGTCGGGGATGGGGCGTGAGGGTGAAACCTTAATGCACACCCGAAGAAAAACTCTTTAAAACAAAACCGCATAAGACCTCCAAATACTGGGGCTCCAAATTATAAGGAACAAAGCCTTTGTAATCCCTTGTACGACCCTAAGAAAACCCTTGCTATACCCCAGAGATGTGGTGCCTCATTCAACGTCCGATCCATTGGAGTGGTTCCCCTTGGGGGACTCCGGAAAATTTCCTCCACCTGCGAGAGGGTGTAAGTACTGTACTTAAAATTTTGCGAAACGGGCTTTTAAGAATGACACCCTGCAAGCTTGGTTTCTTCTTAAGTGTTGATAACTTAGGATGCTTCTCTTTGTGTTTCTAACGGTGCCTTCTTTAACGAGTTCTCACCTTCTAGTAGGAGTGGCATAACCGAGGGCGTGGGCTTCCGCGGTTTAAGCGGGAAGAAAGAGATCAGTTCTTCCACGGACAGCTGAAGGCCCCGCTCTCTACGATGCAACTGAAAACCTTTAGCCATGTTACTGTTATGCAAAGCCTCCAAAGTGTTGGCTATCAACGCCGCATCATCATCCGCATAGCCCACCTCTTCCAATGCAAGCGATTCCCAAGACGCTTACACAAAGCACCCTTTCCATGTGCTTTTCACTGGTCATCCTGAAGGGTACGACTCAGTGTCTCGGCGGGCCTGTGGATGTTTTGCGGCAAAACGAAGTTTGCGAATCACTCAACGGTACTACTCTGGAAAAACACTCAGGCGCGTGTTGAGGGAGTTTGTCACAGGCGTTTGGTTTGCCGACGGGGCTGGGGCAGGCGTGTTGTCTTGCTCGGCTTTTGTTCAACGTTTTCCTCTGCTGTGGTCGAGGATAGTCGAGGCATTCGTTGGCGAGTCGGGTGAGGGGATAAATGACGCGTATTGATGGGGCTTTGTTGCACAGGGAAGCACGTATTCTAACCAACAAGCAGCTGGACCTTGCTCTACGCTTTCCGTTGGGGTCCTGCCCTTTGGCTTCTTGTAACCCTATCAGAGCGCGCCAACGCCAGTCATAACTCGCAAAGCCGAACCCCGAAGCCCTGAAGCCTATCGGGTCTCATAAGAGAGTTGCGTGAAGGTTTCGGAGGGCTTTGGAAGGGCTTTGCTGACCTTCGTACACGCCTGATCATCACGAGCCTGCAGTCTTTGGGGTGGATCTTGGACTATATAACCATGCAAGAGGGTTGCAAAGCAATAACCTCAAGTCGATGTGGGATCCTTCTGCTGGTTGCCCCAAGCTCCTAAACCGAACTGAAAGCTGAGGCAAAGCGAAGTCTGATTCCTCAGAGTCCCTTGCGAGCCTGCGAACATCGATATCGGCAGCCACGGGCGTCCCCATTCCTGATCTTGCATTATGCAAGGGAAGGAACTCTATCAAATTATGTGTAAAACAAATGTGAACATGATCTGGATACATGCCGACCACAAACAGTGGAGTCAGAATGTAAAAGTTGTGTTTCAGATCAGGTGCCGACGTCCTGGACCGCAGGTGACCAAGCCAAAGTATACTTGAGAGTTTCGCCTTGCCCCGCGCGTCCCTGAAGCCTACCTAAATCTATAAGCATTTACCCTGAACCTTGCGTTCTTCGGCTCCAGAAGCAGACCTCTGCGGACGGGGGGCAGGAGGTAGATCCAAGGTTCCATGCCTTAGCTGACCACAGTCTGCTTGGGGAGTGGGCGCACCTGCGAGGCTCCCTAAACCCTAAACCCTAAACTCCCGTCTAGCTTTTGCTTTGACATTTTGGTCTTTGTGCTCCGTTTCTGCGAGGTTAGCGCTCCCGAGGCCCTCAAGACCAGGAGAAGCAGACGTCTTCTTTTGTTTAGAGTTTGGGGTTCCCTCCGCGGCCGCGGTTGCCTGCCTAAACTCTGAAGCCTAGGAACCCAGTCAGAAAACACCATCTGCAGCACTCAGGGCCACCCTTGTTGGGAAAGTGCACGTTTATGCTCGCGGTTTAGGGCTTAGGGTCAGGGACGTCCGGGCCGGATCTGCGCGGCATGGATGCGATGCGACTTGCTACCACGCGGATCATAGGAGCCTCGGAAACCTCACGGAAAAGCGAAGCCCAGAATCCCGAAGCCCCCAACAGAACGATTTCGAAGCACCCAGGGAACACACCAATCCAAAACTCTAATCCCGCAATCTCATAAAGTTTTAACAATCCATGCCTGAGCCGCGCCACCCATGATTTCAAACAACTGCTTCCAGCATCGAAGGTGCTGACGGGCGAAAAACCACCTGCGAGGATAGCTTTGACTTTGCGAGGCGGTTTTAGAAGATTCAGTTCCAAACCCCCAATGCCTAGAGGCTTCACATGAACGGTGTGACCGGAAATCTCGCTGCTGTGTCGGGTCCCCACAGAACACCTGGCCCTGGATGGAAACAGACTGGTGGACCAACATCGCCAAACCCGGGCCCCCAGCCTGATTATGACCCCTGCAAGGAAAACTCACACACACACACAGACTTTTGACAACAGTAGTGTAACTTTCTCGCTCGCCCAGCAATGCTGCCAGCCTGGCTGCGCTCCCTACACCGCTAAACATACTCAGTCCTATCCCCGAAATATAGTGGTCCGCTGTAATGTACTGCACGACACCCAGTGGAAGTATGCATATACATATGTGGATATACATATATATATATATATATACACATATATATATATATATATATTACCTACTGTGTGTATATATATAGGTATATGTAAACATACATATGTATATACATGCACATGTGTACACATATTTATGTGTTATTTTCTGTGTATATATATATATATATATTATGTATACATACATGTCTCTTAGCGCCTTAATGTCACAAGTTCAACTTAAGTACTAGAGCCGCTACAAAACAAAACGTGTCATTCCGATGAGATACACCTAGAAGCCATCAGCAGCATCAAGTAACACCCCCAGAAAGTACCGAAAATTTGGATATACCATATTTCCGAACAAGATAGGGGTATCCCACCCCGAAGTTTGTGTTTGGGTGTTTTTTGGCTCCTTGAATGAAGAACAAACAAGACCCTACAAATGCCCGGCAGAACCCGCATACTCATCCTGCTCAAACTCGCCTAAAGCTCATAAACAAAAACATGTGGACCGCTAATACGTCTCCCAGTCCTTCCGGGAGAACCAAAGTATAAAACAGTGCTTGCTTGCCAAAGCACTGTTTACTTGTAACAGTTCTCCGTACGAAGCCAAGGACATTGCAGAAAACGATAGTAGTTGTAGCAACCATAATAACTACGAGAGTCAGGACAATGAACGCTAATACTTGCCCAGATGTTGCAAACTTCCCTATGGCGCTCGACCAGCTCGTTTTTTATTTTAGTTAAGGTTTAGGGTGTAGGGACCCTAAATCCTAAACTCCCTAAACTCTATACATTCTCGGACGGAGCCTCCGGTGCTCTGGATTCACCGGGCAGAGGGCGGGTGCAAGCCTCTTGTAACCCGAAGATGTCAACCTTGGGCCAGAGGGCAAAGGGTTTGGGTTTGAGACCCAGGATCAAGCCTTTGGAGGTCCCAGGATCGACCCTTATGTTGGGTTTAGGGTTTCGGGTGGCAGCTGTTGGGGTTCGGAGAGCTGGTGGCAGCCCTCGTGCTCCAGAACATCGAAACCTATCCGAGTAAGTTCAAGTACTGCCAACATCACCCAAGGAGTATGGCGATTGCTTCGTGCCGAGCGAACAAGTACTTGATCTCGACTGATGTCGCGGTCGAAGGCTTTGATGTTTTCGGCTTTTCAACTTTGGGCTGTCTTAGTTTAACTGTTTCTTTAATCGCTATACCACATTCGAACCGAGCACTGGTCTGCATCCAAAACAAAACATGGTCTTCCCAGCCGTGAAGTCGTAGGGCTTCATGATGCAGTAGCCTCATTTCCCGCGTGTGCCCGGTTGCTGCAGGCTGTAAGCCAGCTCTGATGGCAAAACCGCTCTGAGCTTTCGCACAAACGACTGTGCGACATCGTCCACGGCGACAAGTCCGATACGGGATGAAACTTCGAAATGTTTCCAGTAAATGAGGTGCTTCGACGGAAGGCTTTACGGCAAGTTCCGATGTATCGTGCTCGGGTCTGGGAGTGCGCGACGCAACCATGGCGCGAGCACCCTGATACCGACCGCCGCCTTTGAATGGATCTGTCACAACCGTCTAGGTCTCGAGATGGCGCTCCGGCCACAGCTGCTGGTGTAGGCCCAAGAAGACAAACCACCGCACCAACTAAAGTAGCATGACCCAGGACAATCACGCAAACTTACTGCACATCGGGTGGTGTCCACAAGGGGGCGGCTGATAAGGACGGCAAGAACTATTCATGCAAGCATGGATGTGAGGGCATATTCATGAGGATGTGCCTGCGTGGTCACAAGAAGCGAGGTATCCTGTCTCAACGAACACTCAAGTGGAAACGAGAGAGGAAGGTCAGATAATTTTTTCTTTGGAGACTCGAAAGTAGCTTCAACTCCAAACGGAACCGTAAAACCTGAACCCTTCTACACAAACATCTCTAAACACTGAACTCCTCACCTTGCATGAAGCTCAACCATCAATCCTCGATTCTCCATCCTGAAATCCTACATCCTTTGCCCTGGCTGGGTCGAACTCCAAACTGTCTGCAAACGACGCTTCATGGGAGACTTGGTAGGTAGTTTGCATGCAGCAGATGTAGACTTTAAGGATTTTGTTGTTTGGTTTAGGCTTAGTGTTTTCCTACGTTCCAGGTGTTTCGGTTAGGGGCTGAGGGTGCCAAGCGTGTCTAGCGCCCGAGTCTAATGAACACTGAAAGGAAGAAAGAGCAACCTTGCAAAGCAACCACGAGTCAGAAAATGGACGTGATAGCCGATGGTGTGCCAATAGCCCCGGACAGCGCCCGCGACACAACATCTCCAGAACATCTCCCCTGTAAGATGTGCCACATGATCTGGGAACCCTAAACCCCCTAAACCCTAAACCCTGAACCTAAACCAATGTGTCAGAGGACCAACCACCCGGCAGCGATTTGCGAAGAGTCATCTCAAGCAGTCCTGTGTCTGTTGGTTGTTGAAGTCTTTGAAGGCTTACTTGTCGATACTTTCGCTTAGGGTTTTTACTAGGTTTTTGGTGTGTTTCGGGAAGCTTGGGTTTTAAGGTTCATGGTTTTGCAGAAGGAGGATGACCACTGTTGTTGCCCCGCCCTCCCACCCACCCAGCGAAGATAGTGAGTTGGCACACAGCCCCAAGCCCGAAGCCATGAAGTCATAAATTGAAACTAAATGGAAGCCCTGATAGCAAGAAAGCGATGTACAGCATTAGACCGCAACAACGCAATGCAGGCAACTGTGGGCAAGATTAACAGTGCATGCTCCCTTTTGCATGACGACAAAACACCATTGCAGATGGAAGAACCAACCTTCAAGCTTGCTGACGCACCAAGCCCCAAACCCTCAATATCAACACCTAAACTTTGTAAACTTGAACCAAACCCGCAATTGCACACCAAAGCTTCTGAACCCGAAACTTAGAACACATCTAAACTAGAACCCAGTGTCTGCAGACCGGGACCGTGCCTGCTGCCAACCCTAAACCCTGAGACCCTAAACCCGATACAAAACCTTATGAAACACGTAATGCTTAGAGTCAGAGAATCCTCACATATTGAAGCCTGATCTATTAAGGATTGATCCCAAAACCCATAAGCCCCGTCAGAAACGGTGACTAGTCTGGATAAAACAGTTGCGCATAACAAAACACAAAAAAACAGGGTCCAAGCTTGAACGCTGAGCCCTGAAACCTAAAGCCTGAAACACACGAAGTTGTCAGCCCCGGGGTCTGCCTGGTCTTTGAGTTGACTGGCCCTCCATGCCCGTTGCCTTTGGGACTAGAGTTTTAAGGGCTTGTAGATGCTTTCAGGGCCGCTGCGGCTTAAGGTTTGGGTTTAAAGGTTTGAACTTTGGCCGAGACTGACAACTCGGATGAGACGTGATGGGTCAAATGATGGGTGGAGTTTGTTCTGGGCGAAGGCACCCCGACGTTCAGACAACATCCTCCTGCCCAAGGCGGCCGTCCTTGTAGGATTCCCGAAGAAACGGAGTCACATCGTGAACTGTCATCCCTCCCTCGAGCATCATCCTCCGTCAGTATGTTCCCTACTTCGGCACTCGCCGTCGTGGATCATGCTGGTGCTCGCGTTCGCCACCGTTGTGAGCCATGTCACACATTCAAGACGCAGACAAAGCAACACAAGAAGCTGAAGAAAAGCTGACTCGATCCAAGACTCGAAGGAGGTCGTCAATTGATGGATATGTTCGCGGAGGAGGTGTATGCGGAAACGGTGTAAATGTGTGACGACTCGTTAAACACCATGGTCTCGAGCATAATAGGCACATGTGAGTCCTGTCCTGACTCCTACTCCTACTCCTCACACTCCTCTTACTACTAATGCTACTGTTGATGCTACTACTAATTCTATTACTAGTTCAACTAGAAGTAGTAGTAGTAGTAGTAGTAGTAGTAGTAGGTCGTACTACTACTACTACTACTACGACTGCTCCACCGCCGCCGCCATCCGCAGATCCTTTCCCTCCGCCCCGGCCCTTTCCCGCACCCTTAGGGTGACCTCCCTTCCCGCCATCATCAGCATCAGCACGGCGTTTTCTCTTTTTGAGAACTGCCGAAGGCAAGGGCACCCACAGCTGGATACTGTTTTGAGCATTGGCTTCTTCAACCGTACGGGAACCTTTGAGGGCTGGACCTATGATTGTGCTNCGGCGTTTTCTCTTTTTGAGAACTGCCGAAGGCAAGGGCACCCACAGCTGGATACTGTTTTGAGCATTGGCTTCTTCAACCGTACGGGAACCTTTGAGGGCTGGACCTATGATTGTGCTGAGCAAGTGGTTGAAGCGCAGTGCAGGCAACCCCGGCTTAAATTTCAGGTCAACTGTCTCAGCAGAAGACCACGGGCTACCAACCGGAAATATGCCTTGCAAGTTCTCAGGCCGCATGCAACCATCGAACTCACCCTTCAGCTTTGCCAAGTCCTGTGGGTCCGGCGTGCTCTGTGCGAGAACTGGACTGATAAGCGTCCAGATCATTTCCGGGACCGCCTCCTTCAATCTCCACAACTCCCTAGACGTGTCCATAAGTCGCAGCGCCTCAGCCTGTATGGCCGGCACCCCCTTACATCGTACGCGGCATACAGCTTCCCACTCACTCAGCACATCTTCGACACGCTCCACACGACGCTCAAGACTAGGAGGGTTCGCCGTCCAGACAGCACCAGCTGGGCCGCTACAGGGGCTCAAAGGATCAGAACAGTTCGGGCCCTAAAACTACAGCACTGCATGAGTACAACGAAAACAGCACCGTCCTCACCCAGCAAAAGGTCCTCACCACCAGCCAGCCATGNCGCTACAGGGGCTCAAAGGATCAGAACAGTTCGGGCCCTAAAACTACAGCACTGCATGAGTACAACGAAAACAGCACCGTCCTCACCCAGCAAAAGGTCCTCACCACCAGCCAGCCATGCAGGAGCCCGGTGGTCAAAGCGCACCTGCGCACATAGCGTTTGCAACAGGAAGATAAGATAACCAACAGCCAAAGTGCCCACGACAGCCTACATTCATAGGAAGCAAAAACCAAAAAAGATGGTAAGCGACCGTTACAAGCGGTAGGAATACCCTCCTAAAAACTGCGTGTCAAGAAAAACAAAAAAAACAACCAGAACAGAGCGAAAGAAGAGAGCCAAGACCGAAGGAGAAGGACCAGGAAGACCGAAACGAACCCCCCCCCACCCGGTCCCGACAAACCCCGACACACCCCCGAGCGACCCGAATCGACGACACGTCGTCGTCGTTGTTGGGGCTGTTCGGCCAGTACTGGCCACCCGCAGAGCTCCTGTGAAACGAGTTGAAATCCACCCCCAACCTCACAAAGACCAGGCAGAACTCACAATCGGGAAAACAGGGACACAAGGCCAAGGGCACAAGGAGAAGGACGGAGAAAGAGAGAGAGAAAAAGAGAGAGAGAGAGAGACAGAGAAAGAGAGAGAGAGAGAGAGAAACGGACAGGCAAAAGACATGAGCTGAAGAATTCCATCAGACAAGGCTGGACTGGTCGCTGGAAGCACAAAACAGTGAGGCAATTGCAACTGGCAACTCAAGATGAAACAAAACAAGAGTGGAAGCAAAGATAAGCACTCAAAGTATTGAAGCATTTGCTGTCAGTCTGCGAACTTGAGCTGAAGGATTCCACCAGACAAAGCTGGACGGATCGCTGTAAGCACAAAGCCAGATGAAGCAAGGCAAGAGCGAAAACAAAAATAAGCACTCAAAGTATTGAAGTACCTGCTGTCTGTCTGCGAACTTGAGCTGAAAAAGTCCATCAGTCAAGGCTGGACGTCTCTGTAAGCATAACCCAGTGAGGCAGCTGCTACTGGAAACTCAGAATGAAACGAAGCAAGAGCAGAAGCAAAATCATCATTCAAAGTGTTGAAGAATCTGCTGTCAGTCTGCGAACTTAGAAGAACCGACATACCTTACTCTGCCCTGCGCCACACTGAGAGCACATGTGCTACAAAGAGCTTCTGGCAACAATCAAGCACGGATAAGCACTCAATGATTTCACTCGCTGCTGTTGACTTGGCAGTCAGTGTTGGCATCATGATCCGTCCCGAAGGAAAAAGATCTTAAAAGGGGGGCGCGGGAAGGACGTGGGAAAATCGACCAAAACGGCTTAGCGCCTGGCACGAGAACGCTCTCTTTTCGGGGACTTACGACGCCCATCCCCCCGCACCTTTGCATGATCCTTACCCTTGCCCTTGCCCTTGTCTCCCTTTGTGGTTCCGAGGCCCTTCCTTTTACGACGACGGGCCATCTCGCCCTGTGACAGAGGGACCCAACACTTTACGGGGCCGTTAAGCTGCGTTAGGAAGGGGCGCAGGGTGGAACGCACTAGATCCGAAAAACGCATGGCAATCAACGACGCACGGAAACGGATGTCCACCGCCGTGTTTTGCCCCCAGTCACCGCCAGCCGGGAAAACGCCGACGAGCTCTTCTTCGGAAGTGAGGATGCCCCGCAGCTCCGACCTGATCTGCGTCTGTCTTGCAATATCCTCCATGCAACCAAGCGCGTGATCGAGGTCTTGGAAGACCAGCTCGAATAACTCCTTCTTCACGTGCCACATACCACCCTTGCTCTTGTACAGGTCGCACATGCGATTGTTGAGTGCTGTGAGACCTTCCCATCTGGTACGAGTCGTGGCATTCCACTCAGAAAGGCCTTCTTCGACCTGGGCAACACGCGCTTCGAGCTCAGACGACATGAGGACGCTTGGGGGAGCGGGCATGCGAAAACGGACAACGGGCAGAAAATCTGCGGAGCAAAATGAGCATCTGAGACAGCACAACTTACATACTGGGCAAACAAGCTAGCAGAGACAAATGCAACATGGAAGTCCTGACATCCTGCAAGCATGTCCTCCATACCAGCTCAATCTGCAGGTGGAGCATCCGCATGTAGGTTTCCAATCTGACAGGCAGAAACTGATAAAGTAAGCTGAAACAGCACCGTGCCCACAGCACCACAGACGTACTGTTTGTGGCAGGTTATTAAGCATACCGATGGAGCTCATCTGTACTAACCCACAGGATTACTCACACCACACGAATTTCAGTGGATACTCGATTGTTTTGTACGAAGAAAAGACAAACGAGGGACAAGAATAAAGAAGAACGACAGTGAAAGGATGGCAAGGTGACAAGACCAACACCCAACGAGACCCCCTCCCAACCCCAGCGACGCACGATGGACAGACGACAAGAGCAAAGCAGGCGGAAAGGGGTCGGTGACAAGCACCCAATGGTCTCCCGACAAGCGGGACCAAAGCCCAACGATGGGGACTCACCATAACCGCACCGGACGGCAGATGGTCTCCCGGCAAGCGGGACCATCCTACCTAACCAGACACGAAATCACGACCTGGACGGACACGCCTTTTCATGTGTGATGCGGCTACCAAACGTAGTGAACAGTTGAGCGCAAAAACAAGCACTGGAGATTTGCACGCTTGGAACCTCTACATGACGACTCGTGTGCAACACGAAGACCGATAGTTTGGAAATTTTCGGAGCACAAGCTGCAAGTTTTATTGAGTGCCGCACTACCCCGACAGTTGGCTTCATGGGTGGCTTTGTCCCCTGTCGTAAAACGAGACTTACAAATGCTACACTGCCAGGAAGGACCTTCCTCTGCTGCCTCTTTCGGCCGGAGCACACACTCCTTTCGATGTTTTAAAATGGTTTCATCTGTCGTGCCCTGGACATAAACTTTGTCACAAAAACTGCAAGTGCGCGTAAGCTCATCTTCACCCCTACAAATACGTTCATGGGTGTTGCGAAACTCACGGGCATGGTGAGGCTGTTTTCTTTTACCCGTGGAGAACTGCCACTTAAATTGTTTACCGCAACCATGACGACAACAAATGAAGGGCGGGGCACCCGGAACTTTACAGTGAGCCTCATGTCCCGCCTGCGCTCGAGCGTGGGAGGGACCGGTGAACACCTGACCACATCTCCAACAATGGTCCGTCAAGATGGATGGTACGGTAGCAGGGGCGTCACAACGTTCAAGCCAACGCTTAGAGGAAGTGGTTTGCAACCCCTTGGCCCCTTGACCAGCCAGATGATCCGCGAACTCATTGCCTCGAATACCCGTGTGCGCTTTCACATGACGAAAGTCGAGCACTCGATTGACAGTGACGTTGTAAAGAAGATCTCGTATGTGCAGGATTAGCTTCTCATTTGCTTCTGGTTTATCTGACGAAGTGATGGCGCGGTGTGCGTATTCGGAGTCATATAATATGCAAGCGGGAATGCGGGGATCACCCGGGGCCTCATCCAGCAACCATAAAAAAGCCTCTCCCATGGCCGTGAGTTCACCCGCATTGTTGGTAGGCCTTTCAGCTCCCAGCCAGCGTTTATCCCAAGATTTGAGGGGCACCGGACCAAAGAGCTCACTCAGGCGACGACACGTCGTCGTCTGTCATTGGGAGCGGCCTCAAGAGACCTCCGGCCTGGCTCCTCAAGAACAAACGGGGATGAAAAAATCTGACGCGCACAAATACAAACCTGCAGAGCACAACCTGACAAAAACATAGGGATCAGCAAAGAAAAGGGGGGAGGAGAGCAAGAGAGAGAGGGAGAGACCGGGAAGAGAGAGGAGAAGAGGGAGAAGAGGGAGAAGAGGGGAGCGGGAGAGGAGAAACCCTCAAGCCACGAGCAACAGCAATCTGAACCCTGGCGCATGCACGAAGCACTACCTCATTTCAGACCGTAGAAGCATATAGCGGGATCGGTACAGCTACATTCACCGATGCGGAGCGAAGACAAGGAAAAAGATCAAGGGACGAGGCCCCATTCACCGAGCCCTTCGCCTGTCACGGCTACGGCCCCGCTCGGAAGCACCCTCCGCCCTGAGGCGCTTGCGCCTCATTTCCCCCTGGCTGAGTGGCACCCGGATCTGGGGCGCATTGGCATCGCTACCACAGGCTTCTTTAAGCTTGGGAGCAACCGTGGTTTTAATCAAGTGGTTGATGCGTAGGGCCTGTAGTCCACATTTCAATCTCACATCAAAAATATGAGTGTCGCCCCACTTGCCACCGATAGGATAGACGCCGGAAATGCCATCCTTATACATTCCGACATCCCACTCCGTCTTGACTGTTCTGAGAGCTTCATCAGGAAGAAGACGAGCCAGCGGGGGGGAAATGGCATCCCAAATCATCTGACCGACGCATTCCTTCAGGGTCCAGAACTCACGGGCGCCGGTGTCAATCTCCGCCCTTGCGATAAGAGATGGGACACCTTTGACCCTCACACGGACGACACGTCTGCGAATTTCAATCCAGCTGATGGAGACAGATAACCAGGGAATTTGCCAGTGATCCCCACCGTGCTGACGCGAAAAAAAAGAAATGCAATCCTTATAACGAGCAGCAAACTCTGACAATACGAAACATCTCTTCAAACATCTGCCTTAACCAACACCGCACATGCTATCGAAAAAAGTCTTTTGCAAGATAGATAGATAGATAGATAGAAAGGTGTTTGGTTCAGCCGCCTGTTCCTGTTAACTGCATGCATTCAAGGCAACATAAATCAGCCAAGCGGCCCACCTCCCAAAAAACCATCTGCATCAACAACACAAAACATGGCTCAAGGCATTACAGGGCGTCGACTGCATGTTTCAGCACTCAAACACTCTGGCTCAGAAAACATTTACGAGCGGCTACTGCCTACAGTTCTGCCTGCCACATCGAAGGACAAAAGTAAAACGTACACGGACTTAACATGAGTCGACCTACAGTGCTCCCTCTACTTTGAGGGGTGAAACGCTTCTAGGTGCCTCTAGTGCCTGCCTTTGCCACCACGGCCCCTTCCGCCGCGGCGTGCACCTCCATTTCCTCGGCCTCGAGAGCCCGGATTTTGATTCGGATTCCCATTGTGTTCATTCGTTTGACGATTTCTACGATTCTGTTCCTCTGCCGTACGATGCACAAAGACTGTGAGTTGATCCCCCTCTCCGGCCTCACGGCGCTCTCGATTACTCTGGTTAATGTGTGCGCCGAGACCTGCTTGAAGGGCTCTCGAAACTGCGAACGACAGGTCCCCGAATTCTAGCTTAAAGAGGAAGTGTCCCGGAGCCCGCACTCGCTGATTGGTGTTCTCGTGTCGAGCGGAGTTTGTTCGGAAGAATGAATCGCGTCCCCACTAGCAGTGCTGTCAGAAAAGCCCACCAAGTAGTACATACAGTAAGGGGAGGGCGTCCTTCTTCGGCTGCAAACCACTGCTCTGGCGTCTGGCTAGGCAGAGGGTACGGCAGGTTGATCTTGGGCCCAAGTTCTGCACACAACGCCTCGGCAGCTTGCTTTGCTAGGTTCTTAAAGTCTCTGGTTTCCTCGGCAGTTTTGTAAACCGCCTCCACCTGGCTCGCGAACTCTACCACAAGCGACGTCGATTTCTCGATCCGATCAACGCGGGTCGTGAGGCTGTCGAGTTGCTGTTGCTGCTGTTGCTGAGTGGCCTTTACATCGTTCAGACCCTTCATCAGATCATCGATCTTGCGCTTCTGACCACCCCGGTCTCCCATGGTGGCACAAGGCAGCCAAAAAGTCGCTTGACCCAAGAGCTGGAGCGGATTTGGGGTGGTCGCTCACAAGCACTCAATGACTGTTTCAAAGTGGACTATACCACAGTAGCAACACAGCCCGTAGTTTCATACTTGCGTTTCCTCGTGTGCTCGTGGCAACACGGTACCTAGGCCAAGACGTGCAAGGCCTCAGCAGTGGGACATGTCCCCNATACCACAGTAGCAACACAGCCCGTAGTTTCATACTTGCGTTTCCTCGTGTGCTCGTGGCAACACGGTACCTAGGCCAAGACGTGCAAGGCCTCAGCAGTGGGACATGTCCCCTGCTCAGAGAAAACAAAACATGAGAAAACAAAAAGAACCAAACTCGCCCTCCCCCTCTCCTGGACCTCCAACCCCACCCGTGCAGCGTCCATCCCCTCCGTGGGCTCGTGGCACCACGGTGTCTGAGTTTAGCGTATGGCCAACTCTGCAGCAGGACATGCCTGCTGCACCCTAGGGGAGTTTGGGCGCCTGACACTACCCCGAAAATCAGATACCAACTCTCACCATTCTTATGCGTTACATCTAGCCTCATGAATTTTGCGAGCCTGTATGCTCCCTAACACCGATCCACAGCGTTCACACGTGCGATTAGCCGGGTCTGGGCCCCGACATTGCGCTTCATGCCTCGGCAGATTTGACAAAGATATACTTTCACCGCATAAACTACACATGCCCTGTCGAAACTGTCGCGGTGGCCGTGGCGCCACCGGGTTCGCCGGACATACATGTGTTCGACGCCGTTTCTCATTTCGCCAATATTGTCCGCACGCCTCGCACCCATATACATCTACCGTCATCTTGTCCGGATCCGCAACCGCATGATGCTCCACATAATGCGCCACTAAACTGTTGCTTTTGGCGAAGCCCTGACCACATATCGGGCAGTCGAATTGATTCGTCTGCGCGTTTTTGACCATCACCCTAGCTCGCTTTCGCTTCTCCCGTTGAAATCTCCCCACACATCCCGGCGGGGGGCCTAAGCCCGGTTCCCACGCATTCAATCTCACTTCATGCTGTCGATCACTTTTCGTGACCGGAAACTCCGTCAGCACGACTTTCTTCCATTCTTCCCTATCCAGAGCAATTCGAAACCAGTCAAGCTCGGTCACTTGTATTTGCGCCAATAAGTACTGAAACCACTGTTGTTGTCGCATGTGCGGATGCTGCTTGATATTCTGTCCCTTCCACCACCCAAACAACGCCTGTTTGGGCAGTCTCTCACATCCCATCCGTGCAACGTGTCCTAGCCAAAACAAACTTTGTCGAGTATATGGTAAATTCAAATGGCTCCCACTGGGCGAACTCACACAGCAGGTCCCCATTCACATGATTATTGTGCATCCAAAGTTTCCTCGTTCCTAAGCATCGCCGAACTGCATGATTGACCACTCTTTGTAGTTGATAGATGTGTTCGCGGTTCCACACCCGGGATCTGCCAAAACAGGTTAGCGTGGGCATGATCACTACCTTCATGACTTTTATTCGCAACGTATGCGGCATTTTATGTTGTTGATTCCGCGTCCCGAACGACCAAGTTTTGGCAACCTGTCCCACTATCATGTTTGCCCGAGCGATTTTCTGCGCTGTGTCCTTGGACGCACCTCCCTCTTCATGCAGCATTCCTCCCCCATGTCGTACCACCTCGCGCTCGCCCTTGTAGCGTACGTCGGTCAATTTGCGTGTTGTTCGCTGTAACCGCAATCCGTCTGTCTTCCCTGGATGTGCCTTTTCACACCAATCATCGTGCGTTCCAATAGTGGTTCAGCATACCTCATTTCCTCAGCCTCCCCTACCAAAGTGGTGTCATCCGCATATACGTCGCCAATGATTGTTTCCTGAATTTTCCTTGTGAGATGCTGTCGACTGTGGAA
The DNA here is from genome assembly GCA_003297005.1 of Symbiodinium sp. clade A Y106. NCBI lineage: Eukaryota > Dinophyceae > Suessiales > Symbiodiniaceae > Symbiodinium > Symbiodinium sp. clade A. The sequence continues at coordinate 27,331 of BGNK01003423.1, read as the reverse complement.
TCCATGACCCAGTCTCCTGTCCACCTTGACTGTCCACGCCACGCCAGGCGTTTGTCCTCTCGCCGTAGCTTCAGCTTCCCTTCTAATTCTGAAGTCTGCCATGACGGCAGCATGGTAGCGATTAAATAATGGAGGACTTGATGGACAACCTTCACGTAGCCCCTTGTCCACTCGATACATCGCCGACACCCCCTGGTAGACACGCACCTGATACTCAGTATGTTCATGCAATGCTTGACATACGCTAATGAACGCATTCGGAGCTCCTTTAAGTTTCATAAGCCGCCATAAGGAGTCTCTGCTCACGCGGGGATACGCCTTTTCAATATCGAAGAGTCGCACTAGCATAACTTCGCCTGTGTCCATACTGCTTGTACCTTCCTCGACCAACCTTCGTGTAACTTGTAGCGGCTAGCGCATCATCTACAGATCTATTCCGCCTGAATCCCATCTGCGCTTCCGGTAACCATGGCTCGCTCCACACCTGCACTCGTTGCACTACTACCCTTGCAAGTACCCAATAGATCCAATAAGTCAGAAAAGTAGAAAATCGTAAAAACTTTACAAACGAAGAATTCTGTACATAATTCTTGGTTAAAATTACAGGAAATAGCTAAAACTTTGACCCAGGAA
>BGNK01003423.1:15084-26615 GCA_003297005.1 Symbiodinium sp. clade A Y106 | reverse complement strand
GAGCCGAAGTTTGGTCGAAATTTCGACCAAACTTCGTCTGGTCTCCGGGCAGGCCGATCGAAGTTTGCGGGGCTCATCGGTCGAAGTTTGGTGGTGGGTTTAGGACTAGGACTTGCTAACTGCTACTGTGTGTGGCTATACCCTAAACCTTTGATGCTTATATATCGTGTAAAGACGAAAACGAGATTATACCGAAAACGCACACGAAAACAAACAGTTCGCTAGATATTACACAGGTATAGAAGAGAACTTGATTGTGTCTTGGTTTTGTGTTTNAACAAGCCAAAAAAACCAGTCGAAGTTTGCACCCCTCATCAAACGAAGTTTGGTCGAAACTTCGACCCCGACCGGTTGTAATAATTTCACGATACCGGGATAATTTGGCGCCAAAAATTTTAACTATTTCATGTGATTTTCCACCCATGTAATTCGTAGAATTCTGTACAAAATCCTGGCTTTTTAACCCCAGAATTTTGTACATAATTCTAGGATTTTGTACAAACCATGAAGCAAGAAATCTGTACATANCAAAATCCTGGCTTTTTAACCCCAGAATTTTGTACATAATTCTAGGATTTTGTACAAACCATGAAGCAAGAAATCTGTACATATTCCTGTCTTTTTCACTTCGAGCTATTTTGTAATAACATCACTAAATAGTGTTTTTATTACAAACTAATTTTTCTGACTTATTGGATCTATTGGGTGTGTTTGCCAGCACACACATGTGTGTTGCAGAAACGACCAACGGTGGTCGTTGTGTGCGGGTGGGCGGTGTCACGTGTGTGCTGCAGAACTATAAGCTACTACGATACTTAAGGCAGTCCGTGATGGCATGTCGGCTTGCGGTGCTTGTGTGTGATCGATTGCGCACATGTGTCGATGGCAAGAAGTTCGTGGTCATGGTTCTGCTTACAGTGCTTGCTTGTGTGATTGCACACATTTGCATGTTGCAGAGAAGCAAGGACCCCGCATGGTCGCGGTTCTGCTAGAGGTGCTTGTGGTGTGTTCGAGTGCGTGCGCGCGCGTGCCTGGAGCGTGTGGTCATGAAGTGATGTGCGTGTGAGACTGCGAACACATGTGTGTTGAGAAGTCAGGAATCCGTAATCGCCGCTCCTTCGAGATGCTTGTGTGTATGATTGCACACGCACGCGGCCGCCTGTGTGTTGCAGAGCCAGAGAAGCTAAGATCAATGGTTCGCTTGCGGTTGTCTTGTGACTTGTATGTATTTGCGGTAAACGCGCACATGTGTGTGGCAGAAGCATGGGGCCCGTGGTCACAGTTCTCTGTGTGGGTGTGTCGCCAGAAACATGTCTGTTGTGGCTGGGTTGTTTCCCTGTGATTGTACACACACACATGTGTGTGCTGCATAAACCAGGAACCCGTTGTCACCGTCTTTTGCGTGGATGTTTCGGCAAGTACATTAGTGTTGCAGGATGCTAGCTGCTATCTGGGGTCATTCCATTTGATTGTGCACACACATGTGTGTTGCAGAAGCCAGGAATAGGCGGTCGCAGTTGCCGTTTGCGGTGCTTGCGCATGTTCATTTCTATGAGTATGCGTGTACATGTGCTGGCAGACAGGGAAGCAATCGGCTGTCACGGTTCCTGCGACGGCGACTGCACAGACCTGTTCGAAATCGAGGAGTCCGGTATCATGGGTTCTTCTGCGGTGCCAGTGTGTTGCACTCGTGGTCTCGATTGCTCGCAGGAAGCATTGTGCTTGCGCGAGCACACACACACACACACTGACACACACACACACACACGTGTTGCAAAAGCTTCGGCTTGTGGTGACAGATTGATCGTGCCTGAGCAGCTACCCCGGTGTTGCAAGGAACTGTCCCGCCTGGCGTCGTCGGGCGCACGTGTGGTCATATATGACCATCCGTGCATGTGTGCTGCAGATCAGACTTACAAGAACCCGTGGTCACAGTTCCGCTTGCAATGATTGTCTTTGCCACTGCGCTTGCGTGTGTTTTGCGCAGCTCAGGAGAGAAATCCGCTTCTTTGACGCATGCATTTGCGTCGCAGAACTGAGTTGCAAGATCAGTATAGGGAGTCCGCGAGAACTGTTCGGCGTGTGCAGAAGCCAGGAAATCCGTGGCTGCTCCCTTGAGGCGCTATCTCATTGCACATGCGTGCAAACGAGTGTGTGTGGCAGAAACTCCAGTTGATTGAGCGCGCACATGCGTGCAGAAGCAAGGCTCGTGGTCGCAGTTTCCCTTAGCGGGGCTTGCGTACGTTGTCATGGGTTTCGTGGTGGGCCGTAGTCATAGTTCTGCTTTCAATTGTTGTGTTTGTCACCGCGCACAGGTGTGTTGCAGGAGCGAGGAATCCGGGGTCTTGGTTGGCAGGTGGGTGGTTGGACACATACTCATGTGTGCTGCAGGGTTCAACTACGAAGATATTTAAAGATTTAAAGAAGTCCTTGATGACATGTCGGCTTGCGGTGCTTGTGTGTGATCGATTGCGCACATGTGTCGATGGCAAGGAGTTCGTGGTCATGGTTCTGCTTACAGTGCTTGCTTCTGTGATACTGCACGTGTGCGTTGCGAGGAAGCCGCGGTTATGATTCTGCTCTATAACTAGGGGCTTGCGACTGCGTGTTTGATTGCTGGGCGCACGCGTGGAGAGCGTGGTCGCAATGAAGCGATAGTGTTAGTGCACATGCGACTGCACACACATGTATGTTCAGAAGACAGGAATCTGTGGTCACCGGTTCTTTGAGGTGCTTGTGTGTGTGTGTTGTGTGATTGCACACATGCACGGCCGCTTGTGTGTCCCAGAACCAGAGAAGCTAAGGTTACGGGTCCGTTTGCGATTCTTTTGTGACTTGTGTGTAAAGTTGCAGAAAACACAAATGTGTGTGGCAGCTCCGGGTGTGCCGGCAGATACATGTCTGTTGCGTGTGTGGGGGTCACTCCCCGTGGTTGCACGGACACACGTAGTCACACGTGTGTTGTGTGCGAGCGCAAACACGTGCTTTGCAAAACAAGGAATTCATGGTCCCGCTTCCGCTTGCGGCGACAGTTTGACTGTGTTCAGCAGTTACCCGTGTGTTGAAAGGGACTGTCCCGCTTGGCATCGTTGGGCAGATATGTGATCATGTGACTTCAGGTGCATGTGTGCTGCAGACGCAAACTTACAAAAGGCCGTGGTCACAGTTCCGCTTGCAATAGTTGTGTTTGCCTCTGCACATGCCGCCTGTGTGTTGCAGAAAAGCGAAGCTAAGGTACGGGTCAGCTTGCGATTCTTTTGTGATTTGGGTGTAACTGCGGAACAACACTCATGTGTGTGTGTGCCAGAAGCAAGGAACCTGTGGTCACAGTTCTGTGTGCGGTGCTTATGTGCGCGCGACTGTGCGCACATGTGTAGTTCAGAATTCAGAAGCACGGAATCCGTGGTCACAGTTCCGCTTACGGTGCTTGGTTGGCGTAATCGCACACATGTGCTTGTTGCAGAGAGGCGCGGAAGCCATGGTCGCGGTTCTGGTAGAGGTGCCTGCGTGTGTGGTAACATTCGCGCACACGTTTGTTGCCGAGCCCGCCTGGTCAGAGTTCTGCATGCGGTGATTGTGCATTTGTGAATGAGCGTGCATTTCTGTGCAGGAGCCAGATAACCGTGGTCGCCGTTCCTTTCAGGTGCTATGATTGATCGCACACGTGCGCAGCCGCCTGTGTGATGCAGAAATTCCGTTTGAAATTGTGCACGCGCATGTGTGCTGCAGAAGAAAGGAACTCGTGGTCCCAGTTTCCATGTGGGGTGCTTGCGAGCGACTTTGTCATGAGTTTGTTTCGTGGGGTCTGTGTGTTGCACAGACATGCCCCTTCCAGAGAGAAATCGTTGTCGCGGGTCCGCGCGTTTTAGGTGTGTCTTTGAGTGTGCTTATGCCCCACGCACGCATGCATGTTTGTGTGTGTGTGTGTGTGCATGTTACATTATAGGGGTCCGTAATCATAGTTCCGCTTGCGGTGGTTGCGTTTGCCACACATGTGCGCGTTGCAGAGGCGAAACTTGCGTCAGACATGTGCATCTGATAATTGTCACGTCGACATAACATCGCCATAACCACGTATTCCCTGCCGCAACCTCTGAGATCGTGACCACGCGCTGCAACTGCTTTTGCAACACACAGACGGTTGCGCGTGCGTGCAGTCACGCAAACAGACGCGTGTCAGCGGAGTCGCAGGTTTTTCAACCCAGACCCATGTGCAATCACGCGTGCACAATCGCTGCCGGCGGAACGTCGACCAAGTGGTTTCGAGGCTTCGACATGACCCAGGTTGTTTTTCTCACACACACATCTGAATCTGCAACCCAAGCCGAATCGTAACTACGTCTGCTTGTACCCGCAACGCGCAATCGCATATGCATTTTCACCACAAGCCCCGACCAGGCGGGTTCCAAGCTTCAGCACACCCGTTCACGCGCGCACGCATTGTACCAAAGACGCAATCACCTTTACCAGAACCGCGACCATGGCTTCCGCGCCTCTCTGCAACACGCACATGTGTGCAATCACGCCAACAAACACGCAAACGGAAGCGTGATACACATGTGTACGCAGTCGTTCACACGCGAGCACCGCACGCACGGACTCCCTTAATTGTCCTAGTTACCTTTGTTCCCCAAGCAACAACAAGTGTGCGTGAAATCATCCACGCGCAAACAAAGGCTTCGGATTCCTCATTTCTGCACCAAACATATGCATGTACAGCTGCTGCTCCTGCTCCTGCTCCTGGGCCTGCCATCGCCACTGCTACTGCACTGCTGCTGCTGCTGCTGCTACTGCTACTGCTACTGCTACTGCTACTGCTACTGCTACTGCTACTGCTACTGCTACTGCTACTGCTGCTGCTGCTGCTGCTACTGCTACTGCTACTGCTACTGCTGCTACTGCTAGTGCTAGTGCTAGTGCTAGTGCTAGTGCTAGTGCTGCTGCTTCTGCCACTGCTTCTGTTACTGTTGCATCAGACCGTTATGATCATTGCTAGTATTTGTTGCGATTGGTCCGGTAGTGTCTGTTGTGATCGTTGCAACGGTTTTTGCAAAACCTATTGGTGCATACTGTTGTGTTTATCCAATGCCGCCCGAGCATGCCGCAGGATGGACTCATTCCAAAAAGCCGGCCGCTTGGCTGCGGAATTGGCTTAGGCATTGCGATTGAAACGAAGTTGATCGCGGTCGGTCTGCTTCCGAAGAGGATCTCAGTTGTAAGGTTGTAACGTACAATGTTCCAAACCTGCAAGACGCTGACGTTGCCTTGCACTTTTTTCGTGAGGATATGGATAGCGCACTCTGGTGATGGTACGAACTCTGGTTATGGTACGAGGTTTCATGACACGCCGGGGTATTAGATTCGAACAGCAAATTGCGGGGGTGTTTGGGCGATCAGGTTTCGAACAACATATAACGGGGAGAAGTGGCGATTCACTTAATCGGTTATTCAGCACCCCCAAAAAAATTTGTTCATTCCCATATGTACAAATCAGTGCCCCACGAGTGTTCGCCGAGCACGGTATTTCCCCTCAGCGACAAGCAGCTGTGCACCCCTTCATTCGATAAGTTGTAAACCCCAAACCCAGCCGTCAGCTCTCCGCCTCAAACCTCGCAGCCGTTGACCTGACAAGACGTTTTGTGAGGATGGCCCCCGATCGCTCGCTTTATCGGGGCTGTGGCTCGTGCTGCAGGAAATGCCAAGCCCCTGAGCCGAAACGCAAACCCGAAGCCACGCTCCGCAAGCCCTAGTATAAGGCACGTACATAATGTATGTTTGGAGGTGCGTTCGCGAGACTTAAATGATTGAAGGTTCTGGGGCAAGGCTTTGGTTTTTACGTTTTCTGAAGGTTGTTTAAGTAACCACTTCGGAGAATTGGGACCGCGGTCATTGCCAAGGCTTCGTTCGGGTTCCTTAGGTTCTGCTGTAGGTCTCCAAGTTTTGGGTTTTGCTATGTTGTGCTTGATTTCAATCGTAGTTGTTTTGATGATTGCGGGGGGTTCGAGAGTTACACTATTCCCCGATCCTTCTCCGAAGTTTGAACAGAGCTTCGGTCCTGGACCTTGCATGCAGGTTTTCATGTTGCAGCAAATTGCCAGGCTCGCCAGCCGTGCGCCGAAAGACGTGCGTGCAAGACTTCTCCCAGGCTGGATGCATTGGTGCGACATGATGCACAGACACAGGGCGGAACAGCACTAATTATAAATTCAGAGCTGTGAGCACTGAACCCTGAGCTCAGCCAATCCCCGACGGCCACTGTAAACAGGTCGTTGTCTTGTCGCTTTGAGGGTTCGAAGATCGGCATGGATATTGCATGTGGTGATGACGACACGACGAGCAATCGTGAGCCGCTGCTTACTGGGTTTCTGTGGCTCGCGAGGATTTGGACCGTCCTCCCCTCATCTCGGCCTCGGAAGTGTACTTCGATGAGGACGCACTTCTCGGGGAGTCTCACCTAAGATCCCCGCCGAGAACGACAATTGGTGTAAAATGAACATCATGATCTTTGCCATCATGGCTCCTAGGAGTTGTGACTCTGATCCTGAAAAGGTTTCGAATTTCTAGCCACCTCTGCAAGTTCGTCTGGGTGCAGACATCTCCAAACCTTGTCCTGGACTGCTTGAACCCTGATTTTCTGACATCTCTACGTCACACCCTCCATCCCAACCTTGCGCAACCGCAGGAGGACCCGGATGCCAGCCAGAAGGCCTGTTGCTGAGGGAATGCTGGGTCTGAGGTAGTAGCAGCTAGAAGCAGCTGTTGCAGCTAGTAAGAATCCTTATAGTATCCCTCTGAGAGATAGTCCATACGTGAAACCACCCCGCTTCTACTCATCCAAAACTTAAGAAGAGGCCCAGAGGCCGGGCCATGGAAGCCATGGAAGTGTTGCTGCTTAGTTTACGGCTTTAGGGAGGTTTCTGGTGTTTAGGGTTTGATAGGGTCTGCTATTCAGAGGAACGGGGCGGTGAATAGCAGGATGAGCGTTCCGATCGTGACGATAGGAAGCCTCGAAAACAGCCCTGAAGCCCTTTCAGAGCTTTCCTTTCGAGGCCTTAGAGTGGCAGCTCTCCTTCGATGCAAGCACCGCGAGCCGGGCCGTGCTCCCTCGTTGCATGTCCCCTTCCCTCGAGGTCGGCTGGGGGCTGGCGTTTGGGCGTGCGAGGGGGTTTTGCTTGAGACTCTAGAGAAGGGTTTCAGGGTTCCAGGGTTTAGCTTTTTGAGTACTTGCCCCGCTTAGAGTTCAAGGACTTAGGGCTCAGGGGTTTGCAGCGGTGGGCGGGATCCAGACAACCCCCCAAATGCCCCGCGCTCTCTTTGAAAAGAGGCCAGCCTTCCCCGGGACCGCGCGCTGCGGGGAGCGCGAATCCTCGGCTGCGACGCATCGTTACAAAGGCCGGGGGCACTGTTCGTCGGAGAGTTACTCTTGGAGCTGTATACTGTTGTTGTCCTTAGTATTGTTGCAGGGTCAGTGGGCTTCAGATTATGTGAATCAGTAATTAATTAGTATGACAAAGGTGTTGTTGTTACTATCGCACTGTTGCTGTTGCTATGGTGGTGCTAACATGCGCTGACATCGTTGGGTATCGTGACTTTGATAGTGATAGTGTCTAGACTTTCTATTGCTGCTGTTTTTCGTGTCATCTGCTGCACCAGTCGACTACAAACTGTGCAATCCTGAAATCCCAAAGCCCTGTCGCCCTAAAGGCCTAAACCCTGAAAAGGACCCACGTCTCCTCGGATTCTATTTCTCTGGTTTGTAAATCCCCCAAACTGCGGAACCCCTCAGCCCCTCAAAACCATGGCTCCGAGCCGCAAACAGCCCTCGACCAACCTCCTCCTGTACTTCGAGGGGGGGGGGGGGGTTCTGGGTCTTGGTAGAGGCAGCCCCAGAGGGAAATAGCTGAAATAGCACTGAATGACGCTTCTCCAGTTTGTAATACGTAATATCATGATGGCAGGGGAAGTCTGCAATGAGCCCCGGATTTTTTGTGCATCCCCGCTTCCGGCTTCCCAGGGCCATGGGCATTGGCCGGGCCCTCGAGTGCTTGTTCGTTGAATTGTGGGCATTGCTGGGAGGGCCCTGTTCGGACAAACGCCTTGCCTGGGTGTGTTTTGACGCCTGAGTTCAGCTTCCAGGCACAGCCAGCACTCGGCATTTTTGGATGGGCCCGCTATTTCGGGCAAGAGGCTTCAGGGTCTCCTGCGAATCCGTATGTGGAATTCCGACACGGCCCGAAGAAATGCTGCAAAGCTGAAAGCCCTAAAGGCCCAAATCGCCACCAGAGCTCCAAAACCGGCCCTTGCCTGGATCCCTGAGCTTGAACACCCACGTCACATGACGCGCCCGTAACCTCTGGATCCGACGGTGAGCGCCGGAACGCAAACACCTGCACAAAGCCCCGAAGCTCTAAGGGCCATGGCCCCAACCGCATGCTTCAGCACTGGGGGTGGGTTTTGCGTTTATGATGCAGTGCGGGGAAGAGGATCTGGAGCCAGAGGATTGCTGTGAGGGCACAGCGAGCAGCATGAAGGTAAGGGTGTATAGGGCAAGAGGTCAGGGTTTATGGGTAACGGCACTGGCATCACATGACATTACCGGTCGAAACCACACAAGCAATCACTACGAAAACGAGAGGCTGCTCACACGCACATAAAGCCTCAGACTCAGAAGCCTGAGCGCGAAAGTCCTCAGAACCTTCAGACACCAAGCTGAACCGAAGGCCTTGCAGTCGCCGCGGAGCTCGGCGAGCCGACGCTGAGCGATGCCGTTCCTGCCTCGGAGGGGAAGGGCGGGGGTGAGGGCGGAGGGGTGCCCGAGAAACACCAAGAAACCGCTACTTAGACTTATCAAGCTCGTTCTTGTATATAGTGTACACAAACATACAAAGGAGAACAGAGAGAGAGAGAGAGGCAGACAGATCAGCCTCCCAAGAATGCCTCAGATCTGCCGTGAGCGAACCGACCTCGGCCTTGCCTTCAAGCAGCAGTCGGGCCGGTGCCCGAATGGCAAAGGCTTATCCCAGGGCCTAGCAAAGTTCGCCGTATCGCGTGGCCCAACGGTTCTCTTCATTTGCGTGGCTTTTTGGGGTTGCAGGGCATTGCAGGGAACTTGCTGGACGGGAAGAATATCCATCCCTCGAAACCGAGCTGGGATCCAAATCCAAACTTCAATCAGGTACAACGTCCCGTCACCACTTGCGTCGCGCGTGCACGGCTCCTTGCGACGGCCGAAGGATCAGGCGCTTCTGTGATGGATGTTGGGCCAATGTCTCTACCCCAACCCTCTTTAGAGCTGCAGCCTCAAAGTTGTCGTGCCCAGGTAGTGCCGACCCTCCTCCCCTGTGACTCTCCCTCTCTCTCGCTCTCTGTCTGTCTGTCTGTCTGTCTGTCTCTCTCTCTCTCTGTTTCGTTGATGGCAGGTCACCTTCAGCTTCAAGCGCACATCGCTTCTTGGCTTTACAGGACAAGAGGCTTTTGCCATTTCGACGTACTGGCTCACAGACTTGAGGGAGATGGGGCTGGGGTGGGAGTCTTCGGTTTCACGGTTCCGGGAATCGGGGCTTCTTGGGGTTGCGATTTCGGTTTCTTCTTTCGGCTTCCTCCTCGAAGCCTCGCGATGTTCAGGCTCTGAGGCCGACTCCGAGGATGCATGCAAGGGCCAAGCTGTCAACATCCTTCCCGAGACTTGTCCCTGTCGCAATTTGTCTGGAGAAAAACCCTCAATATGATGATACTGTAGAGAGCATTCAGGCTTGCTAGTTTTCGTTCGAGTCATCTGGTAAACCCCATGCCCGACATTCAGAAAACTCGAACTTTCAATGCCCCTAAACTTACCCCCAACTAAACCCTCAACCCTAAATCCTACACCCTAACCGGCCCCAGCCCTTCACCGCCTTGACCCCAAACCGTTGGAGGAATCGAACCCAAGGTTTCCGGGCTTCACCAGCCGCTCTTCAGTGAAAAGGGCCACCTCCGCTTCTTGGCCTCGGCTGGAGATTCCCAGTAGCAAGGGGGTCCTCGGTAATGAAAAACTGGTAATACTAGACTATTGCTGAGGGTTCCGAAATACAGTACAACGAAAGCATGCTGTACCCCTCAGACACTCTAATGATCAAGGCCCCCCCCCCCCTACCGTTGTTTTTTTTTTTGCCCCTGCACTGTACCAGGTCTTAGAGGGATCTGTGACTTCTCTTGGGGTATTGTTTCTGCTCTAGGGTGTTTGAGGACTGGGGCTTCGGAGTTTGAGGGGTCTTCAGGTTTCTGGGTTCAGGCCCATGTGCCGGTCTGAAACATCACGGTTTTCGCTGAGGCAGGCGCTCAACAGAAAAAAATTGTGGGTTTGGGTTTCGAGGCACGGGGCTTTCATACTCCGAATAAAAATATTCGTCCCAGATCCCCTTATGAATGTACCACTTTAGAGAGGGTCTAGGTTTTTTTTGGGTATTTTTTATGTTTTTTTTGTGTGTTTTTTTTTTTAATGGTTTTCTGGCTTTCGATTGCAAAAAACCTGTAAGAATCACAAGGATAGGCCTAACTTAGGGTTTTTTTGGGTATTTTTTATGGTTTTCTGGGCCTCGATGTACGGCACCTGTACGCGTCGCAAGGATGGGCCATATGTCTTCATATATCTTAAACACGCGCCCGCAGTCGGCGATAACCTTTCGCCATATATCTTAAAGCACGCCCCCTCTTTTCGTGATAACGTCTCATCATATATCTTAAACACGCCCCCTCATTCGGCGATTCCGCTTCGCCAGATATCTTTAACACGAGCCCGCATTCGGCGATAACGGTTCACCATATATCTTAGACACGCCCCCTCTTTTGGTGCTAACGGCTCATCATATATCTTAAACACGTGCCCTGATTCGGCGATTCCGGTTCATCATATATCTTAAGCACGCGCCTTCTTTTGGCGGTTCCGGTTCACCAGATATCTTTAACACGCCCCCTCTTTTGCCGACTTCGATTCATCATATATCTCAAACCACGCCCCCTCATTTGGCGATTCCGGTACCCCATATATCTAAACACTTGGTGGATCCGGGTCATCCTACATCTTGAACACGCTCCCCTCAGTTGGNCTGAAGAACGCCCCAGATTTGGTGGTTCCGGTTCACCATATATCTAAAGCACGCCCCCTTATTTGGTAATTCCGGGTCATCCTGTATCTTGAACGTGCCCCTCTCGATTGGCGATAACGTTTCAACATACATGTTAAACACGCCCCCACATTTGGCGATAACGGTTCATGATATGTGTTAAACACCCCCCCCTCATTTGGCGATTCCGGATAAAAATATATCATATATATCTGAGGCACACCCCCTTATTTGGTAATTTCGGTTCACCATATACGTCTTTCACAACCCCTCATTCGGCGAAAACAGTTCACCATATATCTTAGCTTGTGCGGCCCAACCATAAAGCGGGGGGTGGGCCCCTAGGACGGGCTGTGAAAAGAAAAGTCTCAGAAGAGTTATGCGCTTGACTTGCTACGACCTATCGCACATGGCCAGAAAGCGCTCTTG
>BGNK01003423.1:0-15058 GCA_003297005.1 Symbiodinium sp. clade A Y106 | reverse complement strand
GCGGTTCATCACATCTTAAGCACGCGCCCTCATTTGGCGATTCCGGTTCACCATAGATTATGCCACATATCTTAGACACGCCCCCCTATTTGGTAATTCCGGTTCACCATATATCTGTAGCACGCCCCCTCATTCGGCGATGACCGTTCGCCATATATCTTAAACACACCCCCTCTTTTGGTGATAACGGCTCATCATATATCTTAAACAAGCCCCCTCATTCGGCGATTCCGCTTCGCCAGATATCTTTAACACGAGCCCGCATTCGGCGATAACGGTTCACCATANCCCCTCTTTTGGTGATAACGGCTCATCATATATCTTAAACAAGCCCCCTCATTCGGCGATTCCGCTTCGCCAGATATCTTTAACACGAGCCCGCATTCGGCGATAACGGTTCACCATATGTCTTAAACACGCCCCCTCTTTTGGCGATTCCGATTCATCATATATCTCAAAAACGCCCCCTCATTTTGCGATTCCGGTACTCCATACTCACTGGCTTGCAGGTGTAACGCCAGATCAACAGCCCGACTGATTGACGGCTCGGTTGGTAGACGGACGTACTGACTGGCTGACTGACTCACCGCTGCCGCTGGACGACCGACTGACTGACTGACTGACTGACTGACTGACTCACCGCTGCCCGCTGACCGACTGACTGACTGACTGACTGGCCGCTCGGTTGGCTGACCGACTGACTGACTGACTGACCGCTCGGTTGGCTCTCCGACTGACTGACCGCTCTGTCGGCTGTCAACCAACTGACTGACTCGCGCGTTTGCCGAACGGAAAACCATAAAAATACCAAAATAAAAAATACCCAAAAAGAACCCCCCCCCCTTTAGAGACTACAGCGTAGACCTTGCGACCACAAATGGTCAGTGCCTTGATGCCCGACGCGCAGCCGTGTGTGCTGGAAGAGTACAGTAGTCCACCATAGAAACGGAAAATCAGTACACTCAACTGTGTTCCTGATGAGTGGTATTGTTAAACGGTGTTTTTATTGTCTGGATAGAGGGTTAGCAAACCCCAGAAGCCAGAACAATTAACTACAAAGGTCTTTTTTTCAAACTCCTGTTTTCAGTGATTTTCACTATACACGGACAGCCATGATGAAGATCATTGCGCTGTACTGCCTGATTTACTTGGTATGCCCAGGCGCCGCATCTGCGGCCAGATGGAGAGCCCGACGACGCCCAGTGAAGGGAGCTTCCGGCTTCTGATTTCCAAAACCCAGAGCCCCAAACCCTAAACTCCAAAAAAACCCTTAACTCCGTAGGCACTTACGAAGACAGAGTCCGCCCGAAAGAAACAGAACCAACCCGGTTAACCTGTAACCGGAACTGCAGAACCCTACTGTAAGCCAGTAGCTTAGAGGGGCAAGCACTACACGCCTGGTTTAGACCCCAAAGTCTCAAAACGAGGTTTCCAATGATTAACGCAAGGGTCTGACTGCAATAGTCTTGTCTTATTGGCCCGAACCACAGTGTAGCACACCCCCCCCAAAGGCTTCTTCAATCCTTACTGGCGACCGAAGCAGAAGCCTCCAGGCCCTAAATCCGAAGTCCTGGACTTGCAGCAGTCCTCAGCACTCAAAATCTAACCCGTACTTCAAACATGTTGTCAACTCCTGAACCCTGACCACTAGACATTCGATTTCATTACAGCAGGATCTTAGGCCTCTCGGGGGTCCCCAAGGGACACTGCTGAGTCAGATGGAACACACCTCCGGGCGCGGAACGTCTACGTACATAAGATATGCTGCAAGCTATGCCCGGCACCCGGCTGTGAGTTCTGAATTAGCTACAGTAGTTATTCGCCGGAGGGCACCAGGAGACGGAGTGGCACTGAGCGAGAGCTGAAGAGCCTCTTCAGCTTCGGAGTGCTTAGAGGCTCGCGAGGCTTAGGAAGTAGAAGTGTAGCTGTGCTACTGGTACTTACAGCCCCCAACAAAGGAGGTTCTCATAACTCCACTTTACTTGAAACCACCACCCATGAACCTTCAAACAGTCTTAGAGCCTAAACAGCAGGGTCTCTTCTCGGCGTTCAGACTGGTGCCATCCAAGGCTCGCTTAAGCAAACTCGAAGAGTTTGTGCCGACTCCAGGTGGTGCCTAGGGTGATGCTCCAGAAGGAAAGGGTGCGCAGGCTTTAGGGTACCTGGGTTTATGGTTTTGAGATGAGGGTTTCTCCGGGCTGAAGCGCAGCTCCGTCATTCCGGACAGAGCCGCTGGAAGCACTGAGTTTGCTGAAGCTCGCCGTGCCGAGTACAGCGACTACAGGACTTGCCGAAGTGCTCTGCGGAAAGCATCCGCGAGTTCATCGCCAGGCAAGGTCAGTGTCTTTTCCCTTAGGTTCCTCACTGCCTTCACTCACACCGTCGCACAGTCTATGCGGACATTTTGAGCCTGTGCGGGAGCGGGCGATGTTGTCTCCTTCCGACGTCCGAACTTCAGGATTCGGAGTCGACTGTTCGGCCTCAGGGTTTCCTACCTAGCGGCCTTGATGATTGCAAGACCTCAGACATGACATGCACGCGCCCCGAAACAAGCTTCAGCCTGAACCTGTTCCTATCTTTTTTTAATCCACCGAAGCTGCAAAGCAGGGAGTGCACGCCAGACAAGCTCACGGTCGCGGGTCGCTCAGTTGGGCTGTGCGCTGTGTCGCTCAGCTGGGGGAGGGTGCGGAGCGCTGGTATTTCTTCACAAAATATAGTGCCTGGGAAGAGGAAACGATGTCCGTTTTTCTCGGGGCGGCTTCGGGATTTGATTTCCATTTGGCCTACGCAGGTTTCGGGTTTCGGACTCCGGCATTCTGCAGTGTCGAGCTGGGCATCTCGAGCGTGAGGTATTCTACAAGGCAGGATGCAAGGATCGAGCTTTTATGTTTACCCGCAAACCTCAAGCTAAAGACAGAACACTCAGTATTATGCCCTTGTAGTTCTTATCTAATCTGTGAATCTGTTCATATTGTAATATACCACAAAACTCCAGTATACGCAGGAAGACCCCATCCTACACCCTGACTTAAGGGACTCAAAGTTTGGTCGTAGACGATGATCACAACGAGGTCGGGGTGAACGTTGCTTTCGATGAGCTCTGCAAGTGGACAGCTCGCAGCTTTGCTGAGCAAGGCAATCTGCCAAAGGGCCGGGACAAAGCAGACGCTAAACCCGAAACCCTAAACCAAATCCCAACAACATCCCAAATTTCAAGTTGTATTCTTACACGTTGTTTAGCAAGCTTTTGCCCAGTAGTCGGGCCTGCGAGTCATAGATGTAGGCGGATGTGTTTCTAGAGCACATTGCGGACAACCCGTGCTTGGGCCTTGACTTCGAGTTGTGAAGAGCCAGCACACTGCTCCGGAACTCTGCGCCCTCGTGGATTGCTACTATGGTAATCTTTCCGTTAGTATAATATCGTATACTATACTATAGTACATTTTACCATACGATACTTATGTTTTATTGTTGGTATACTAAGCTGCAGATTCTGGTGCTATTGCCCTCCCAGCATGGGCTTTGGGTTCTGGGTTGAAAATTTCGATGTACAATGCTTGGGCAGCCTGAAATTCCAGAGCCAGGTACCTTGCATTGCGCTGTATCTTATTCTTTTACACAAGCGTATGGTGGATCACATTGTTGTATTATACAGCGGTATATTGCAACAGATCATGTTAAATCATGCAGCAGTGTAGTCCCCTAAACCTTCGAAGCCCTCCCGCTGTGCTTTGACATACTATGTTCTATACTACTACAATGTACGATACTCTACGATACAATACGATACTATACTCTACTACACTGGGCGAGTTGCATACTTTTGTATTAAAGCTAAGATAAGATAGTAAAGGGTAATCTTCTGAGCCGCCAGGCACAAGCTTTTCTGCGGCGCCGGCGGCCGAGGGCTTGTCGCCACGTCGGGGAGCTCAGCTGCTTCAGGGGCCCGAGCTGTGCTGCCTTCGGAGCTAACGGAACTCGAATATTTTGGAAGACTTCTGGTCTTGGGTTTAGGGCTTTCAGGAATGTAAGTAGGGGTTGGGGGCGTCGGGCTGGTTGAGCGGTTTACAGTTGCTGGTTTAGGGCTGTTGGTCGTCTTGAGCGAGGCTTCTGTCGGGTCGAGAGAAGCAGTTAGTTCCCGCAAGCTCACCCCAAGCCCTGAGCACCAAAACCCCGCATCCTGGACCCTAGACCTTTTCTGGGCAAACATCCACAGTCAAAAATCGCTCTGGGCTTCAGTTCAGGGCCACAGGAGCACGGCTCAGGTTGTACTGGGTGTGGAACTTCAGGGCTCTAGGGTTTGAATCAGACTGGTGTTCTTAGGGTGTAGTGCGTTGAGAGCCCCATACTAAACCCAACCTCCCCTGCCCGGACCTCTGGTGAGGTGCAGACATGGCGCCTGCGAAGTACACCGGTGGGGACTTGTGGATGAGCCGGCAGAGCGACCCAGCACGGGGGTGGGGGTTGGAGGCCCGACGCCGTGAATCGTGAGCCCGACACCCTAGGCTTGAGGCTCCTGCGTTGGTGTCGAGGTTCAGATTCTCTGTCCGGAGTCGTGTGCTGGCTTTTGGTTCTAAGAGCTGCTTGTCGTCTCCCTTCGACTTGGAGAAGTTGTTCTGTGACAACTTGGCCTGAAGCTGCTGACTGAACTTCTCAACGGTGGCATGAAGATTCTTCATGATGTTGCTATTCCGTTTTCTTACCAGTCTGATCAGGATAATGACCGTATTGGAAACGGTTAGTTGCGTTGGCCTTCCCAGTGACCGGCCACAAGCTGGCCAGAATCTTTCTAATTCCCGCAGTAAATGTCAAAGGCTGGAAGCTCAGCAAACCGCCAGGCAACGTAATGAGTGCTGATAGTACCGCCGCGACGACGACGACGGCGGCGGGTACGAGGACGACGACTGCCAATTCTACTGCGATTGCTGCTGCTCCTCCTCCTGCTCCTCCTCCTCCTCCTCCTCTTACGGCTACGACGAAGACCACCACGAAAACCATGACCACGACGACGGCCACCACCTCCTGATATAGCGAGGCCGAACCCGCTTTGTCATCTCATCTTCGGCTGGGAGGCGCCTGGAAGAGTCTAGCGGTTTAGTAGGTCCTGGAGCTCCAGCCGTGGGTTTAGGAACTGCAAAGCCCACACCAAGCTTTGTCGGCACGCAGGTGCCCGGCGGGTGGAACGGGAAGTGGCTGGCAGCTGCCACGGTCGCCTGGCACGCAACTTGAATGTCATAAATTGACATCTGACCCTCGGATCAGCCACAGGGCCCTCCATGCTTGTGTGAGCTATTGCTCGGATGTCATGATCTGACCGCGCACAGCAATTTTCTCCAGCATGTTTGTGAGAGCAGGTGCTTCAGATGTTCCTGGGCGGTGGCGGCAGCTTCTCCACCGGGGGTCCAGGCCTGGGCCTGCCCAACTGTAGAACTCCAGGAGGTCTTCTCTGTGAGGGTTTTTTTTGGGACTTTGCTCTTGCTAACTTTGCCCTCGAAACCTGCTTGAGCCCGAAAGTCCAGACCTCGTGAGTGTTGCTAGGAATCTGTGATTGTAGGATATTGTAGGTTTCGGAACGGGGTTCTCTTTCAAGTAGCGGTTTTGCTTCGGTAAGAGTTGGCGACGGAATGGTCTCCAATGTCAGCCGCACCCCTGGATGCCCAACAGGGTAGATGCATTCGAGGGCTTGACGAGTCGTGGATTTGGTTGAGGAGTGGGCCGGCCGCTGACCTAATTTCAGCCACGACTCATCTGATTCGTGTTCGAAGCTGGCGTCGTCCTCATCGGTGAGCACCCGAACTGCAGGATAGCTGCCCAAAGCGAGACCTGTACATCACAACTCCGAGACCTCTCTTAGTGGGCACAGCCGTACATGCAGCCGATACCTGCCTTGTGTTTGAAAGATCTGGTTTTGCATACAAAAAGAAGATTCCCACCCGCTCATGCCTTTGTCGGGGTCAAGGGGCGTCATATTTGGTGTACAACTCAGGATTGAAAGACCCAAAACCCTACTCGACCCCCCTGCCTCCAGAGGCTTTCCGACGGTAGACCTAAGAAGGGTGCTTAAAAAGCAACCCAACAGCCCAAAAGCCCCGAGGCCCGGAACAAGTAGGGCAGCCAGCCAGCATCTTGGCGCATGCCCCTAGTTTATTGGATATGTGGCACTTAGGTCATATTAGGCGTGCGTCGGCACGAATGTTTAGGGTTAATTTCAAATCCTCCATGCCTATTGCCTCAGACTCCCTTATTATCTTAAGCAAGATGGCAGGCAAGGGCATGCACACCCGCTTTTTCACCGAGATTCTCAACAGGCCATTGACTTGCGGGTCCAAGGTCTTGGATGCGAGGGTTTAGGGCTTAGGTTGAGAGCTGGCTGAGGGCGGCGCATGGGCTTTCTCGCAGCGTCACGTTGTTCCCAAAAAATTGGGGCGACAGGGCTTTTGAGCGGAGCGAATTCGGGGCTGCTTCGCCACATCTCTCAGCTTGTGCCTGTTGTGAGGCATCACTGGGTCGAGTCTTGTCAGGCAAGTACAGTGTCGCACTCAGAGCCGGCTGACAGCTTTCCACCGCCTCCAGGCTTCCTCCACGCAAGTGCGGCCCAAAAGGCTTTCCGTTGTTTCACTTTTTCGCTTTGAGTGATTCGTCCTTGTTGCCCAGTGCACAAATCTCCCAAGAACCAGGAACAGAGTGACCAACTCCTAGTTACGGCGAGGTCCGTCCTTGCAACATGCGTTTACGCGTGGTTTTCATGTTGAGAGGGAAAGGGGTTTGTAAATTGGCCAGCTAAGGCTTTCCAGTCTTGGGGTGATGACCCTCAGAACGCCTTCAGCTATCAAAAACTCAAAACGCTAGACCCTGTATCATGAAGCTCATACAACTTTCCCAGCTTTTTGAAGATGAGGTCATGTACATCGACAGCGGTCTTTTCACCGTCTACGCGCCCCGTGCTTATCTTCTTTGGCACTCGGGGGCTTTTACCGTTGTGGTGATGATGTCGTTGTAGGAATTTTACTGTGCATTGGACTTGGGATGTGCCGTGGAATTCGTAGTCTGGGTATCGATCTTGTGATTGAACATAAGTTGAATCCAGTACTGGAGTGTTTGACACTCTAAACCCACATCCTAAACCTCATTTGACAGGTCTATGCTTCTAGGAGAACTTGTAGTGTTCAAGAATCGGTTCACTGAGAGTCTGCAGAGATTGACACGAAACTCCAAAGCCCGAAGCATGACTACTATCACTATTGGTATTTCCGCTATTCTTTATTCGTGCTGCTATCGTTACTCCTTATGCGAAGACCTACGAGAGGAAAAAATGAGTTCACCAAAGAACCTGCCAACCACAGAGCACCGTTCCCATGTCCGCCCCGAGGACGACCGTCCCAAATGGGGCAAAGGACTTTTGTGATGTGCTGGCTAGGGTCTTTGAGGCACCTGTACCTTTTTTTGTTGGGGCGGGGGGGGGGGGGGGGGNCTCTTGGAGGTCGTTGGCCGGGGGGGAAGGGGGGGAAAGGGAAGCGCAGAGACTCTCCAGTTTACGGGAGCGAGCGATTACAAGGCTTTTATATGGGTTGTTATATAAACAAGGGTTATAACACGGGTGAGTACAAGGGTTATCTTTTTTCTTTGATTTCACAGGTTTAGGGTTTGGGTTTTAAGGCGAGAGTTTGAGAAGGTCGCGGTTTTCAGGTTTGGGGTTTCAAGGTTTGGGATTCGGGGTTTGGGGTTTTCATTCTTTTTCCCCGAGTCTTAATGTAGTTCTTCAGCCATCAGCCTTAACCATATTCGACGTTTATATTAGCTTACATTTTTTTGTATCATTTGTGTTTTAGTCACGAAGCCCTGCCCCAAGAAATCTTTACACAGACCTTAACCTTAAAAACGTAAACAGCCTTGAGACTAGACTAGACCTGAACTCCCTAAACATCCCTATAGCCTAAACCCGCAGGCCAAAGCGTCGAGCTGATTCCCCGAATCACGAAGCGGCCAGGTCAGGCCAACACGTATGGAGTGAACCCTGAACCTGACGATCTGACACTTGAAACCTGAATATTGCAGCCTCTGAGCCCCATGCCATTAGCAAACACAACTGGGGTAGACACCACAAGCGCCGAAGCCACGAAACCTACTTTGAGGGATCAGCAGGGGTAACAAGTAGGCTCAACGGAGTAGGTCCACTGTGTAATTGCTCATCGCCCTGCTTTAAGTCACTTCTGACCTGAGTTACTACGTCCTCTGTTGCACTTCCTTGATGAGGGTCTGAGGTTGCTTTCTACAAAGCTTACATGGGCCACGAAGGGGAACAGCAGGGTCGCCATGATATGAGAATGCAGAATCGAACTAGTCCCTACGTACTTCAGGGTCAACAACTAGCTTGGGATAGACATGGCAGAGTTCTCAGGGCGTGAAGGTGATGACCAAGCTAGAGTTGGACCGTGCGAAGAACGCCCTGTCCTCCAGTGCGCCGGGAAGGGGCACCTTCGACCCGAAGCCCGAAGAAATCCCAAGAAGCCCTCTATGCTGATGCTGTTGTCGACTTGCTCGGGGAACGTCTGTTGGGACGCCCGACTCCAGGGGATCTGCGGGAAGTTGTTCGGAGATTCGGCTGCCGGGGCGCCTCGAGCGCCTCTTCCATTTTGGGAGGTATGGTAGACGTGTTGGGCGCGAAGAATCTGCATTGAGTATTGGTCATAGGGAGCATGGGAAGCAATTTCTGCTGCTTTATAAGGGTAAGGTTGTGCGTGAGTTCCCGCACGACGTCGCTAACTGAGACATCAACTTTTCGAGCCTCACAATCCGAACCCCAAGCCATCCCTGACGGGAGGCCCAATGCGGATTAGAGCAGGTAAGCCTGATGAATCCGCGGCCCTACACCCTCGAAGCACTACTGCCTAAGCCCAGAAAATCCTACACCGCTGAAACCTGGAAACCCGCAAAGCCGTAAACTCCGAAAAATACCCTATAAACTCTCACAAACTCTAATTCCCAGAAACCCTCACAATCCCGTAGCGTACGTTTGCAGGTATCCACATGAACCTGGAGATGCCTCGGGCCGAGTTTGAGCGGGGAAGCCTGCTATAGACTTACCTATAGACCCGTAAACCGAATGCACAAACGCAGGCCCCAGGATCGCAGCATCGACCCTTCTGAAACCGAAACCCTCCCTAAATTGTTACAGAACCCGAAAGACTAAGAGAATCAACCGATTGCGATTTCGGTCGGGCATTCGGGGATCGACCAGGCGGGCCGTGATGATGGAGGACCTCGGCCGCCAGATGGTCTTGTCCGGCAAGGTGCAGACGGATATACATAGTCTTTGTGTCTTAGTGTAAACGTTCACCTTAGTACTAGTTTAAGTGCTAGTTGAAGTCTTTACTAGCTATCTTCAAAATCTAGTACGACAACACCTCCAAACCCTAAACTCCGGACGTCAGACTCAAGGCTGGACCCACTGCCAAGATGTCGAAATCCCAAGCCTGAAGCTCGCCAATGTTACTGCTGAAATCCTAAACTCTGGAACCCTCAGACCTGGAACGACGAAACCCTGAAGCCTTTCCAAGAACAGTAACCCGGCGGAAGGTTGGCACTGCCAAGGAGTTCACCCGCATGGTGGAAGAAGTTGAGAAGGACGCTGACAAGTTTACACTCTAAACACCCTTAAACTCCACCAACCCCACACCTTTCAATCTGCCGTGAAGCCTTAGGCCGCGGGCCCTCGGCTTGAGCTTAAGACTTTAAGAGCCTTTCAGCCCAATGCTGGCTTTCCTCCATCCGATGAGATGGGTCACTGCACTTGACTTTCAAGGCTGAGGATCGCTGGGTTTTGGGCACTTCGGGTTCAGGATTCGGGGTTTTTAGGGCCTAGGCTGAGGGTGTTCAAGTCTGCTATCTGCGACGGACAAACGTGCTGTTTTGCTGCGAGCACTCCGGGGCTTTTTCGACTGTGTTCTCCTGTGCCGTACCTGTGCTGAAGACTCGTGGTCACCAGGAAGACCTGATCGAGGTCATGCGAGTGGGCAGCGATCTTAGCACACCAGTGTACCGGCTGCAGATCTATTTTACCATCTCTCTTTTCAACATGGGGTTTGGCTTGCAGGTGCCCGGGTCTGTGTCCTGCATTCTGAAACCCGAATCGGAGCAACCATTCCTGCTTGGCCGAGTACTCTCATCGCGCCCCAGCATCGTGGCTTTCGGCGCCATCGACAAGGCCTGCAGCTACCTTTGCTTGCAGATTGCACGTCCACGGTTCTTCTAAATCTTCGCTCACCTTTCTCAATCGGATGATAGCGCCCAAGTCCTAGGATGTCCCAGGTCTGTAGCCTGTCAGAGCCCCTTGTCATCGCACCACGAAGAGCTCAGCATGTGAGAGTTAGGAGGCTTCCCACTTGCAGCCCCAGAGAAGCAAGACGGAAAAGAAGTCTTAAAGGGAAGCCTGAAGGCCTACGGGGCCTTACAGTGTCGGGCCGCGTTGAGGTGCCTTCCTTCGAGGTCATCGAACAGAAGCAGCAGCCTCGATTCCTCGATCCACGTGCCGCGGGAGGGCTTGGAACCTGGGAATCCTGGGGACTTGGGGTTTCAGCTCAGACGCTCCAATCCCATGCTTATCAGCGGTATTTTAGCTCCAAGAAGGAAGATTTCAGGACTACGCAGCTTCAGAGCTCAAGAACAGGCCCCCAGAAGCTTTTGCCTTTTCTATACAAGGCGCTCTGGCAGGGTTTTCACGTCTCCTTAGAAGTACGGGGATACTAGTAGCACACCCCCTACTTCGCGTGAATCGAAAGAATCCTACATGACCCGGAAGCTTTGAGGGCCGCTGAAAAGGGCCCTCCGAAATCTGCAGGGCTTTGCAAGACAAAGCCCCCAGCGAGCTCTGTAAAAACCGTTTTCGAAACCGTTTTCAAATTCCATGCCAGGGCTTCCTTCGCTAAGAAGATCCCTTAAGGAGGATATGAACGAGCCCTCGAGAAGGAATCCGCAGGAAGGTCCCCCTCTGTTCTGCCCCAACTGCCCTCTGAGGTTCAAAGGCGTGAGACTTCCAGTTTCGAGGAAGCACAACCCACAGGATCAAGCGAGCTAGGGGCTGCGGAGCAGATATGGGGTCCTGCTTAGGGGTCTTTAGCATTGGGGGTTCTACTTGTCAGGGCTTACATGAAGGTCACCAGCTATCTGAAACTCACACCCAGATGGGGAGAGTGTGCATGATCTGTGACCCTTCAATCACCCACACCAGGCTAAAGGGCATGTGAAGGGCCATAGCTGTATTTTCTGTCTTAGGGCTACGAGGGAGAACTACAGGTTGCTGAATGACACAGGTTTCTAGACTTGATCAGGTATGGTGCCACAGTTCAGGCCTCTGTAAGGTTGGATCTCACGGCTTCAAGTCTTGGACTTCGTATTTCGGCCACCGTTGGCGGGTCACAAATTTCGTCGGAGATGCTCTGCCCCTCCTCGCATCTGGCGGGAGCGCTGTAGGTCTAGGTGTAGGGTCCGGGGGATTTTGGGATCTTGCGACGCTCGATTTTCCCAAGGACCACCGGTTGAAGCTCAGGCCAAAAGAAGAGACAAGATGATGAATGTATTTGCATTGACCCAGA
The DNA here is from genome assembly GCA_003297005.1 of Symbiodinium sp. clade A Y106. Lineage (NCBI taxonomy): Eukaryota > Dinophyceae > Suessiales > Symbiodiniaceae > Symbiodinium > Symbiodinium sp. clade A. Next base: position 3,467 of record BGNK01003423.1, on the reverse strand, counting down.
CGGACAGACGGACAGACGGACAGACGGACACACGGACGGATGGACGGACGGACGGACGGACAGAGAGAGAGAGAGAGAGATTGGTGCTAGTGGTCCTCTGTCTCCTATGGGTTGACGGCCTGTGGGCTCACGGAGGCAGGCATGCAGAAACTCAGCACAGCCATGGTCCGGCAACTGCGTGCCATACGCAGGCTCCCGGCGCACATCAGCCATACCACGAACGCTCAGGTCTGTCAGCAGGCAGGCCTTCCCCTGCCGCACCAGCTCTTATCTGATCTCCTCCGCCAGGAGGGCCAGCGTGCTGCGGCCTCCTCTGCAGACGAGCTGGCCTGTCACCCATCCTCCTATTGGTGGAAGCATATTCAACACAGTCTTGTGCTTAGGGCTCCGGAGTGTCTCATCCGGTTGAACGAGACTCCCTCTGAAGCTCAGGCCTGCCCAGTATGTGGTGTCTTCTACTCCACCCGATCTTCCTTGAAAGCGCATATGACTAAACAGCATGCAGAGGACAAGCCCATGGAAGCGAGACCAGTTTTCTCTCGTCTGCGCGATGCAATGAGTGGCCTACCTCAGTGTCTGCATTGCAAGAAAAATTTTCCCACGTGGCAGCTGCTTGAGCGTCATATCCAGGGCAATCATTGCGCTGCACGTCCGGAGGTCAATCTGAACCCCCCTGACTTGAGAACCTCTCGAGCCGAGATGCCTGCCAGGCTGCCGGTCTGTTCTGCTCCCAGTTCAGGGGTGATGGAACCTGTTGCCCTTGCACATCACGAAACCATGCAGAGTCTACTTCGTAGACATGGTCGCAATATGGTACTTCATGTGGCAGACAGACAGAAGTACTTGCAAAGGTGCCTATTGTGTGGACAGTGGACTGCAACCTCCAAAATCATGAAACCCACTATAAAGGCACCCATCCTGTCATACATTCTCTTACCACCCAATCTACGAATCTCTGTAAGACCTTCCCCTCGGGTGGTGTGCCCTGTCAGTGCTGTGGTGTGACAGTGAAGCAGCCTCGGCACCACAAGCTGCAGTGCACTGTCCTCTGTTAGTCTCCTCGCTGCTGCGCTGGAACGGACTGGACGAGCACGAGACGATCTTTGGCAGTTTGGCAACGACCCAAGCTACGGCCTTCGGACAAGCGTTGCTGGCAGCACAGGCGTCGCAGGATCTGGAGCTGCTACCCGAGGCGGTGCGATTGGACAACAACGGGAAGCGTGGAAGGCCCCAGGGACTGGGCCGGGGCAATCAACCTTCCAATCCATTTGGGTGCCAGCCCGGAGGGGGACCACGGGCCCCAGGCAAGGACAGAAGGGGCAAGCAGCTCTCATCAAAGCGATGGGGCGGCTCCTCATCCGGCACGAGACCAGCCTACAAGTCTTGAAGCAGAACTCAGCGTGGCATGTGTATCTTCAACCGGGTCAGCAAGGGCCTCTGCCGCTACTTTTCCGTGCTTCGGAGGCCTATCGTTCGGAGGCAAAGAACAAGCACATGGAGATCCCACTGCGGGCCCAGCTTCTTCACACACTGTTCCAGACGGTTCTTCAGTGTGTGGGCGACCATCACCTCGGACGTCGGACCAAGCCCAGCAAAAAGCTGTCAAGGACAAGGGGTGGATGACGACGGAAGGGAAGTGGGCATACCAGAAGTGGGATCAGGCGCTGCAGGCTCTGATCGTGGATCCAGATCGCTCTCCCATGGGACAGCAGGAGCTGATTGCACTGCTAGGTGCGATGGCGGAGGCGGTGAAACGAAGGGATGTCATCCACCGTTTCAATGCCACACATCAGGTGTCGGCGGAGCAGACGGGGCCATCCAAGTTTCTCTTGGAAGTCGGACTCAGGGCACCGGGAGTGGCGGATGTGTGGTCGGGGCTGGAACAGCTTCAGAACCTGTCAGCACTTCAGCTGTGCGGAACGCAGCTGCGCAGAGATGGTCTTCGGCGTTGCGAGCTGGCGAACGACATTCAGAAGATGCTGGGAGAGTTCTGAGGCTGGCGCTGCGCAACCCTTCGCAACATTGCTACATCAATTCGTTTGTGCTGAGCTACTTGTGGACTCACTGCCTCCTGAAGGCGCCGGATGCGCAGCTCTTAGGCGTGGCGGGATGTATTGTATGGGCCTGCCAGGGCCACTGTCTATCGCACTCTCTCCTGGTCAAGGCTCTTCCGTGGATGGTCTATGCCGGCATCCCAACATGAGGTGGCGGATTTTCAACAGCACCTCTCGGATCGTCTCAGGCCTCTTTTACTCGACGGGGAAGGGCAATCCAGACACCTTTCAGGCCCGGAGCAAGTTGCAATATCTGATCGGGGTAGCATACGGGCCCCTATTGTGCTACACCTACACATGGAACATGTGAATGAGTCCTTGCGAGGGTGTGTGGACAGATGGCACAAGCAGGCTCGTGCCACCAATGGGCTGCTCAAAGATTATGATGTCATATTCCTGCAGCTGGCCAGATATGAAACAACTGCGCATGCTGTGAGAAAGGATCGTACTCGAGTGGTGATCACACCAAAGATCACTATACCGGTTTTTGGTCGGGGCCTCAAAACTTTTCGGGCTACGTCAGTTCTATTATTACGCACCATGGCGACACGACTACATCGGGACACTATAATGCACTACTCCTGGAGCCGGGCGCTCTGCCCAGGGGTTCGTGCTGGGAGGCTGATGACGACAGGCCGGCCAAAAACTGTGACTACCTGCCATCATACGCTGAGCACGATGGTTACTTGTTTATTCTGGCACGCTGCAGGTTCTCCTGACGAGGGGAGTTGTTCTGTACATGCAGCTGGAGTGGCCTGCCAAGGGCTATGTGCAACTGCGATGTGTGAACCATGCTTTTCCATTTGGGGGGTGCCAGCTGCTCCTCTTTCCAACTTTGAAAGAGGCTCCAGCTGACTTTTTGTCCAGCCGTGACAAACGGCTAGCTCAGGTTGCATAGAGAGACTGAGGTGCTTGCAGGTGTTCGCACCGAAGCAGCCTTCATACGAGCTCCAAAACTGGAGTGCGCTTAGGCCCGGCTTAAAGCTGTCGAGCAGGGACGCTTAGCGAAGACACCTTTCGCTGCGAATGAAGAAGAAGAAGTACTAGTGCTAGTGCTAGTGCTAGTAGTGCTAGTGCTAGTGCTAGTGCTAGTGCCAGTGCCAGTGCCAGTGCCAGTGCCAGTGCTGGCACTGGCACTAGCACTAGCACTAGCACTAGCCTTCTCCCCGTACCCACTGCTCCCGACAAGAAGCCGTGCAGAGCAAGGCAATCCCGAAGCCTGGATGCTTGCGGCGAAGCTCAAAGGAACACTGCCACTCGAAGCATCAGGGGATTGTGGTCTGCTGAACGTGCTGACGACGAGATGTGATCCATGCGGAGACGTCGGCAGTTGTTGCTGAACAGCATCTCGCACGATCACGACACACCATCAAGAAGTCTAAGCTGCCTGAGGTAAGGCAATGGCCTGTGCCT